>JAOXJP010229856.1:0-10877 GCA_025762735.1 Platanus orientalis | reverse complement strand
TGGCGGAATAGGATTCATGTAGCCGACCCCAAATAGTTGGGATAAGGCTGTTTGTTGTTGTTGTTGTTGTTGTTGTACTCTTAATCTAAAAATCCTTCCAAAACAATTAAAAATTACTCTAAGGTTGTTGACATAGGACTCCCGAGCTTCACAAAATAAGATAGTATCATTAGAAAATTGTAAGTGAGAGACTGATATGTTATTTCTACCAATCCTAAAGCCTTTTAGGAGATCTATATCCTCAACTCTTGTGATCAGGTGGCTTAGTGTATCACATAATCAGGAACAAGAAAGACGACAAAGGGTTACCTTGTCTAAGGCCATGTTTGGCTTTGAAGAAACCTCTCAAAGTACTGTTCAGGAAGAGAGCATAGTGAACCAAAGATATGCACCCATTGATTCAATTCCTCCATCTAACACTAAAGCCCATTAGGTTCATAACATAATCCGAGAAATCACAATTATTGTAGGCCTTCTCAAGGTTTACATTGTAAACAATACCTTTCTTCCCCTTGTCTTTCATTTCCTCCACACATTCATTAGCAATCAAAATTTCGTCAAACATTTGTCAATCCTTAGCGAATGCTCCTTGGGATGTGGAAATGATATAACCCATTTCTTCTCGGATTCTCTTAAATAGGACTTTTACAATAATTTTGTAAACACTCCTAATCAAACTTAGCAGTCTATATTCCTTTGGACCAATGAAGCCTTCATTCATAAGGGCAATGAATGTTGAATTTATGCTCTTTTTAATAATTCCTCTCTCAAAAAAATTCATCAAAAACCACAAAATCATTCTCGACCATATGAAAAATACATTCCTTCATGGTGATCTTGAGGAGTAAGTCTAAATAAAGTTATCACCTAATTTTGAAATTATATCAGGAAAGGTTAAGGTTTGCAAGTTATATAAGGCACTATATAACCTAAAGCAATCACCTAGATCCTGTTTTAAACACTTTTGTATAACTATGGTGGAGAATGGTGACACCCAATGTCAGGTTTATCATACTTTATTTGTTAAAAGAAGAGGAAGTATGATCACGGCCTTGATAGTGTATGTTGATGATATAGTCGTCACTGGCAATTGACAAGAGAATTTGAAATTAAAGATTGGGGACAGCTCAAGTATTTTCCTGGGATTGAAATGGCACATTTCAAGAAGGAAATCTTCATATTTCAAAGAAAAACACACTAGATTTATTGAGTTAAACTAGCATGTTGGGGTGTAAACCTTCTAATACTCTTACGGATCCCAATCAAAGGTTTAAAGAAGAAGATGGTGAAAGCTGATTGATGTAGGTATATAAGTTGGTTGATGTCCTTGCAAGCAGTTAGAACTTAGAAGAGAAAGAGAAGAAAATGAGAAGAAGTAAGAGAAGAAAAGAGATAGAGAATGGAATCGTATGAGATTAGGGTATTCTCATAATTTGGTATTTATACCAATCATTTATTGATACACCGTACATATAATATACTAACTGTATGGGTATATAGTACCCTTATGACATTATTACCCTCCAGATACATGATACACAACACTCCACCTCAAGCTGAGGAATAAATATCAATCATTCTCAGCTTGTTGATTAATGACAAAAATTGCACTCCCATAAGGCCTTTCGTAAATATGTCTGCAAGTTGATCTTTGGTTTGTATGCATGGAATATATATATATATATATATATATATATATATATATATATATTGTCTTTCTTGATATAATCCTTGATGAAGTGTCTGTCAACCTTCACATGGTTAGTCCTGTTGTGTTGTACTGGGTCATGTGCCATGTTTATTGTTGTTTTATTGTCATAATAGAGATTCATAGGACCTTGTACTGGAAACCCAACTTCAGTTAACAACATTTTCAGTCATAAGGATTCACAAATTCCATGAGTCATTGATCTGAACTCCGCCTTTGCACTAGATCATACAACCATGGACTGCTTCTTACTTCTCCAAGTCACTAAATTTCTTCCCACAAATGAACAATAACCCGATATGGACCTATGATCTATCAGTGATTCTGCTCAATCGGCATCAGTGTATACTTCAACATGAGAGTGACCATGTCTTCTATATAGAATACCTTTTCTTAGACAGCCTTTTAAGTATCTGAGCACTCTATATGCAGCTTCTAAATGATCTTGAGTGGGAGCATGCATAAATTGACTGATTACACTTACTGCATAGGTGATGTTAGGATGGGTTAAGGATAAGTATATAAGACATCCTACCAGCCTTTGGTATCTTCCCACATTAATCATCCTTTCACTATCATCTTCTATCAATCTATGATTTTCTTTTATAGGAGTTGAATACAATTTGCAGCCAACCATGCCTGCTTCTTTTAATAAGTCCAGAACGTACTTTTGTTGATAGAGAAAGATGCCTTAGATTGATCTAGCAACTTCTATCGTCATAAAGTATCTCAAGGAACATATATCTTTGATTTCCAACTCCCTAGCCAATCCATCCTTCAGTTGTGCAATTTTTACTTCATTCCCTATGACAACTATGTCACCAACATACACTATTAAGGATGTTATCTAAAGATCATGGCACTTTGTAAAAATAGTGTGACCTGCCTAAGCTTAATTATATCCCACATTAATCACAACAGTTCTAAATCTTTTGAACCAAGCACAAGGTGATTGTTTCAGGCTGTATAGGACTTTCTTTAGCTTGCACACTTTGCCACTAGCACTTGATACATGAAATCTTAGTAGTGTATCTATGTACACTTCCTCCTCCAAGTCCCCATGTAGGAAAGCAAAATCACATCAAATTGTAAGAGGGGTCACCCCTGATTTGCTAGTAGTGATATGAATACTCTTACTAAGTTCATCTTTGCAATTGGAGAAAAAATTCTTGGTAATCTATACTATAAGATTGAGTATACCCGTTTGCAACTAGTCTTACCTTGAATCTCTCCACAGATCCATTAGACTTATATTTTACTATGAACACCCACTTACAACCTACTAGCTTCTTTCCCTTAGGCAAATCAACTAATTCCTATGTTTTGTTTCTCTCCAGTGTTTTCATCTCTTCTTGCATGGCATTCCTCCATTGTAGTTGGTCCATTGCCTCAGATACATTTCGAGGAACAATGATGGAGGATAAGGCAAAAGAGAACCTGTGAAAGGGTGGTGATAGTGCACGATATGAGACAAAATTGGACATTGGGTGCTGGGTACAAGATCTCACCCCCTTTCTAAGGGCAACAGATTGGTCAAAGTTTGAATTCTCAGCAGCTTGAGTTGAAGTAGGAGAGGGTGGAATGGTTACATTACTTGTCTTAGGAGGAGGCTCCGAAGTAGAGTCTTGGAGCAGTTCATGAGAAGCTGGATCTCGTTCTTGTACTTTCTATTGTTTCTTCCTTCGGCTATAGCATTTTAACTATTTCTCCCCTTCTTTACCATTTCTTTTACCATCATCCCCCCCTTTCCACCATCATCATCAAAATAAGATATAGAAACAAGCACTAGAAGTGGGATCGAGGACAACTCTTCACCCATAAAATGCTCCACCCGAAGAGATGTCCGACCAGAGAAGGAAAAAAGAAGAGATTTAAAGAAAGTTACATCCCTTAACACAAACATGCGACGAGTAGGAGAATGATAACACTTATATCATTTTTTTATCAATTTCATAGCCTAGAAATATGCATTTGAGTGCCTTGGGATCTAGTTTAGAGCGACCAGATTCATAAACATGAACATAACAGATGCAACCAAAGGTTTTTGGAGGAAGAAGAAACAACTAAGAATGAGGAGACAACACGACAAACAAAGAGTTATAGAAAAGAACCCGAGAGGACATCTGGTTCATGAGATATACAACTATTTGAATGGCTTCAGACCAGAAAGTCTGAGGCACATTCATGGTAAACATGAGAACATGAGAAATCTCTAAGAGATGCCTATTTTTCCTTTTCACCACTCAATTTTGTTCCAATATTCCTGAACATGTGATTTGGTGATCAATACCATCCATATCAAGAAATGATGTCAAATCATGGAAAAGATATTCGCTGCCATTATCAGACTACAAAAATGAATTTTGGTACTAAATTGAGTGCAAACCATAGAGTGACAAGATTTGAATGCAACATTCATATCACTTTTATACTTTAGTAGATAAAGCCAAATGGCTTTCAAACAATCATCCACAAAAGTTATAAAATACTTGAAACCAGATAAAGAGGTAGTAGGAGCTGGACCCCATACATCAGAATGTACAATAGAAAAATGAATTCAACTCTTTTTATTAATACTAATGGGGTAATTTGACATACAATGCTTAGCCAATTGGCACGGTTCACGATAACTATTTGACTGAGTAAAGGAAATGTGAGGGAACATATTCCTTATTACATGAAATGACAAATGACCAAGTCTACGATGCCACAAATATAACTCATCTAATGTGAAAGAACCATTCCCCTTTATTACAAAAGTAGTTACTGGTGAAGAAGAGTCCAGGATATAAAGATCGTCCTTCTCATGCCCCAAACTAAACATTTTCTTTGACTCCATGCCTTGAAACACACAATATGATGAAAAAAATGTAAAACAACAGTTAAGGGTTTTGGTGAGATGTCTAATAGATAGTAGATTTAATAAAAAAATTGGAACATAAAGAACAGAAGAGAGGCATAAGTCAGGTGTAGCAGGACTATCACCCTGACCATCGATAGAGGACAGGGATCTGTTTGCAATATGAGCCTTGTCTTTTCCAGAACAAACATGACAAAAGGTGAACAATGAAGTCATACCAGTCATTTGGTGAGATGCTCTATAATCAATGATCCAGGAGCAGTGAGTGAAGCAGATAAACTATATGCAACAGTACATGAATGGGCAAAGGAGGAGGTAGGAGCCATGGAAGAATGATCGAGTTAAGAGACAAAACGTTAAAAAGACGTAATCTCATCACTGGATAGAACACAAATATTAGGAGAGGCGAGAGGTGGTAGAGCAGGAGTCATAATAGATAACTCTGTGGGTGTAGAAGTAAATGAGTGGGCACTAGGTCTTCGTTCGCCAGGACAACCACCTTCTCGACCATTACCAAATCCACCACATGTAGAAGAACGAGGAGCCAAATCTAGTAGGCGTCCATGAAGATCCCAACACTGATCATTGGTATGTCTAAAATGACCGCAATGCTCACATTTAAGGCGATCCCGATCATCAGACGAGTAAGTAGATCTGCCACCACGACCACCTCTAGATGAATTCGAAACTAGTGCAAATTTCTCTATGGAAGGAACTGGAATCATGACTCCACGTTGGCCTTCTTCACGGTCAACATGAGCATCTACTTCATTCAGAGTGAGGATGACCCATATTGAGGACCTATACCCTGATCTACTCATAATCAGGATTCAACCCTGCTAAAAATTCAAAGGCCTAAATGTCTTCTACATGTTTTTGGTAAGCTATTGCATCTTGCGAGTAGGATGAGCGATAAGTAGTGTACTGAACTAACTCCTCCCACATTTTCATTAGAGTTGAATAATAAATTGCAAGAGGCTTATCTCCCTGTTTAAATTGGGCAATCATTTACCTAAGGTTAAAAACCTTTGCCGTATGGCCAACTTCAGAGTAGGCCTTGGCTAAGGAATCCTAGATTTGATGTGTTGTTTCCAAGAATAAATAATGATCATTAATCTCCAGTCTCATCGAACCAAGTAACCATCCCAGAACAATCACATTTTCTATCTTCTACTTTCTATACTTTGGATCATCCTTGGAGGGTTTCTTTGTTTATTCTATCAAATATTCCTCCTTTTCTCTACCCTGAATATGAATGAGGATGGATTTTGACCACATAAGGTAATTAATGCCATCAAATTTAACTATAATAATAAGAGTGTTGGGAGATTCATTTACTACACTTCAAAGTGTACCCATCTCATTCTCTTTCGACAAACTGGATGTTTGGCTAACTTCAGACGTGACGAAACTTGATCACGGATGACAAAACGAGAGCAAACAGAGAACAAGAACACACCAGTGTATCAATACACGAGGGGACACGAGTTACAAAAGTCCATTGCAGTAAGATTAGAGCCTCATATCACTTTCCCCAAACAAGATCTATGAGATCCAAGCACCTGAACACATCAAAACCAGGGGTCGAGTGGTCACTATAACAGTGTGAAAACCTAACGGTAAAAGGAGAAACCAAAAGTGATGGATCTCCCACGATCCTTAGCCAAAGCTCTTGAAAATTGTCTCTAAAGATTCTCCTTAAAAAAACAGTCAATCCTTTTCAAACAATCAAAACAAAACTCATTCGTGTGAGCAGAATCATCAAAACTTTTTAAAAAAAAGGTTATTCAAGTTGCAGAAGAAAACCCTTCAAAAATAATACTTAAAAGCTTAAAAAAATCTTGCAAAAATCACCATAAATTTCCATAAATCAAGACGATTCACGATCTATAGTTTCCGACCTCCGACCACCTTTGACACATATACGGCTTACTAACGTCAATCATACGAACGCTGATATCAACAAGGGGTTGGGCTCGTCTGTATCATTTAGTTGACTCCCGGATGGCTTTGAAACCAAGTTGTTTGATGCCCCTGTAAGAAGTTAGAAGAGAAAGAGAAAAGAATTAAGAAAAGAAAAGAGATAGAGAATGGAATCGTATGAGATAAGGGTATTCTAATACTTTGGTATTTATATCAATCCTTTATTAATACACTGTACATATGATATACTAACAATATGGGTATATAGTACCCTTATGACATTATTACCTTGCAGATACATAGAACACAACAATATAAGATGATTGGTAGGGCGCTTGGTTTACCTTTCTTTGACACGTCCAAATATTGCATTTGTTGTAAGTGTTACTAATCAATTCATGCATACACCTACCACAGTTCATCTAGAAGCAGTTTACAAAATGCGGAGGTATCACAAAGGAAACCCATGTAAACCTCTGTTGCTTGCTAATAGAGATGGATTATGTGGTGAGGTATATACAGATGCCAATTGGGAAAACTCAATTTTTGATAGACAATCGACTTCAGGGTATTGCACTTTTGTTGGAGACAATCTTGTCACGTAGAGGAGCAAAAAACAATCTGTGGTAGCTCACTCAAGTGCTGAAGCAGAGTATAAATCTACGGCCCATGGTGTCTATGAATTGTTATGGCCAAAACTTTTGTTGATAGAGTCGGTGTTTCCAGTCAAAAGACTAAGGAACTTGTATTACGACAATAAAGCACCAATAAGCACAGTTCACAATCCAGTACAACACAACCGAACCAAGCATATCGAGGTGGATCAACACTTCATCAAGGAGAAGCTCATGTCTTGACAAATTCGTACTCCATTTGTTAAGACCAATGACCAATTGGCAGATCTGTTAACTAAAGGATTGAATGGTTAATCATTTTAGTCCTTAGTTGGTAAGCTTGATATGTATTCTATCTACACACCAACTTGAGGGGGAGTATAGAAGTAGACATATAAGGAGGGAATTTATGGTATTTAATATTAAGTCATGTATATGACTCTCGACATATTGTAGTTGTATTGGATCCTTTTGCCTTGGTATATAAATACACTGAAGGGTGAAAGAGACATAATCTCTACACATAAGATTTCTACTCCATATGTATTCTCCTTTCTTCTCTAATTCTTCTTTTCTCCACTACACATTTTCTTCTATATTTTATTCCAAGTTTCTACTACAGTGAGTGTGGTGAGTCAATTTATGCATGATCCCACACAAAGCCACTTAGATGTTGCCTATAAGATTGTTCGTTACCTAAAGAGTTGTCCAAGAAGGGGTGATGTAAGACAGCCGCAGGATGCTATAAACCTGCAGGTAATCAACCCAAATGAAAGTCCAAAAAAGGATTGAAATAAACCCAATTGAATAAATTTATTAGGGTTGTAATGAGTGGCTAAATCAGAAATTTCAAATCTAGATAGAACTTTAAATGAGTTTAAATCAGGTCTATAAATGTCAGAATTGTCTGAAATTTTATAAGAAAATAGATTTATGAGTGAGGAACCCCCCATAAATTTTAGCTTAAATCGATGATTAAAAGTATACGAATCTTCGAAACTCAAGTCTGCACTTGGAAACCCGATAGAACAACAAATAAAAGAGCTTACCAAAATAGGGTAAACAACTTAGAATGTTTTAAAAATTGGTAGAAAAACTAACAAGAAGGTAAACAATAAACTCAGAAAATTTCAATTGATTTGGACAAGTATTGATAATTCAACTTACAGAATTCCGATTAATGTCCAGACATAGCATTAAACTAGAGAGCTTGAATGAAGTTAAAAAAAATTAATAGAAGAAGAAAATAAGAATAAATGGATATTAACAATATCCCACGAACAGTGTTATAGTTAAGAGAAGAAGAAGAAGATGAGTGTTAATAGCACCAACCACTAATAAGGTTTGTAGCAATACAAACTGTCTGCAAGAGATCCCACAACACCAACCATAGGGTAAAGAAGAAGCACTAACTTCCACTTAGGTTTCAATAACTTTTTATCGTAAAATTCTCTCTATTCAATTCATTAGGGTGTAAACCCTTATATAGACTACAATGCTCGGTAGCCAAGAAACTACCTTAAAAGAAATAGAAATTGCTTTTAAAGAAATAGAAACTAACCCCTTAAGCTAAACTTCTAAATCCAAACATTTCCAAAATTAGAAAGATTTTATTCTCCCCCCAAACTACCCTGTAGGTCAAAAGGCTTACTCAAAATAGAAACTAAATAAACCTACTACTAAGACTACCTAAAAACATATCAAATAGAACTTTCTAAAAATTTTATTCCCGTAACATACTAATACCCCTTTAGTAATTTGGTCATAACTTTGATCTTAGTCTCGTTTGAAAGGTAACAAAGTAACCTTTCTAAAGACACCAAAATTAAGCCAAAAGGGTAAGTTTTGACCTTAGAAATCTAGGCTAAAGTAAGTTACAAGATTACAACTAAAAAGAAAAGAAACCTAATAAACCTAAGAACAAAAAGTCTAAGTGGATCCCAGACGATCATCCATGATCATCCAGCTTCTTCTTGGTGTTCCTAGATGCTCCCACATCAAGGGGTCTCCTATACAAGAGAGATCATCTTTGTGTAGAGGCATACACTGATGCCAATTGAGCTAGTTCTATTTCAGACTGACATTCCACCTCTGGGCACTGGACATTTGTAGGTGGAAATTGATCACATAGAGAAGCAAGAAGTAAGCAGTTGTAGCGAGATCCAATGCCAAAGCGGAGCTCCATTCTATGGCCCATTGAATTTGTGAACTCTTATGACTGAAAATCGTCTTAGCAAAATTGGGTTTTCCCATGCAAGGATCAATGAGTCTTTATTGCGATAACAATACAATAATTAGTATTTCCCAAACTCCAATTCAACATGACAAAACTAAACATGTTGAAGTGAATCATCATTTCATCAAAAATCACTTAAATTCCAAAAATATCTGCAACCCATTCGTTAAAACTGAAGACCAACTTGCTGACATACTAACCAAAGGATTCAGAGGTACACGGTTCTCTTGTATTGTAAGCAAGCTGGATATGTGGGATATTTTCTCCCCAGCTTGAGGAGGAATGTAAAGAGAATGGCTTATATATAGGTATAATAGCATATGGGTGTAGAGGGGTAAACTTTTCATTTCTATATAAGTATACCATATGGTATATATATATATACTTAACACAAGAGAGTAAGATACATTCTCTCACATTTCATTTGTATTCAACTCCCTCATCTCCCCTCTTCTTCTTCTACATGCATAAACCCTAATCTCGCTCCACACACCCTCTCTACTTCATCCAACTGTGGCTGCAGCAGTAAAGCCTCCACACCTACTTTGCAGCACAGTTAATTAACCAAAGGTGAATTATTGGAACAAAAGTATGCTATAATACGAAGCTGTGGGTCTTGGTGAAGTCCCTCACCTTCTGTTTTATACTTCTAAGCAACGCAATTACATCCTGGGTCTAAATTTTCAGCAAATGGCCCATGGGTAACAGCAGTTGAAATTTATTGGATACTGTTCATGTTTCTGCATTCAAAGAGATTAACTGGGTCATTCACTTCACGTGTTGCTGTCAGTGAGAATGTTTACAATCTGTGGTTGAAGTATGGGAAGAATTTGCAAACGTTACTAATAATCTTTTGCTAAATTTGAATGTAGAAGTGGCTTGTTGATTATATCTGGGAGATGGGTTTCTCTATTTACATCAGCATATTGTGGAAATGTTCTAGTTATTGAGCTAAGAAGAAAATCAGGAATAGAAAATCAAAATAGTGATCTGGAATTTTAACTAACTGAAATTCAATCCAAAATATGCAATATTCGGTCATGCCCTTGCCCTGCAGAACATACACAAAGAAAACCAACAAACAATATCCAATTTAAGATGTATGTTCACCAACATAAAGTAGCAGTTATCTCAAATTACAGGATAGAAGTAAATATGAATCATAACCAATAAGCAAAGAGTTGACAGGCAATAAAATCCATGTTAATCAGTGTCAGTAGTTCCCATTTCATGCTAAAAGAGGTAAAACATCACAACAAAATGGGTACATTCAACAGGAGCAAAAACTGATAACCTAAAATACATGCCCCCGTGTGCTCTGGGGTTGATCATGTGTTATTTCAAATGACAGCCCATGCTTGAAGGTCATTACCCAGTGTTGGTCCCGTAATTACGGGGTGCTAGGAGGGCTGGATGGAAAACAGACCAAACCTTTGGCTTTTTTGCACAAAGTGGTCACTCACCAGACTCAAACCCGCGTTTTCACGCTGGACAGCCCAAGCCACTACCATTGCACCAAAGCAATGACCCTAAATG
>JAOXJP010229855.1:0-10878 GCA_025762735.1 Platanus orientalis | reverse complement strand
TCTCTCTCTCTCTCTCTCTCTCTCTCTCTCTCTCTCTCTCTCTCTCTCTCTCTATCTATCTATCTATCTATCTATCTTGTTTGATTGAAAGATAAACCTTATAAGAAGTACCTAAATGAAGCCTCCTATTGTACCAATTTTGGGCATAATATCTCCAAATCAAACATCTTATTGTACCAATTTTTGGTCTCTTTCTCTCTCTCTCTCTCTACCCACCAGACCTTCATGTGACTCTAATTTGAAAATCAAGGAAATTCACATATAAACAAAGCATCCTGACCCAACAAGAAATTTGTCTATCCCAGCTTTCCTTTGTTTTCAAACCATTTTCACATGGTTGCCTTGGCTTTACACCCTTCCCATCTTTCTTTCTCCAATTTGCAAGCAAAGTAAAAAAATCATAGGATCCACACAGGTTAAGATGCAGTAATAGTACTTTTATTTATTTTATATTCGTAATCACTATTATCATCTAGAAAAATGATTAGATATAACCTCATTTCTAGTCAATGCATTGCAATTCCATTGAAGCCATGGATGATTACAAAATGATCACTGTAAATTATGTTTGGCAAAAACTAGTAGTCTCTCCTTTTATCAGGGTGTTATGTCTTTTGTGCTAAAACCAATCACGATTAACACATTAGAACACACAGAATACAATCATAAAGAAAATACAACAAATTTACGTGGTTTGATAATTTTACCTATTCTCACAGTAGTACGGATAATTATCAGCCTTTATTGACTTCTATTCTTCATTGAAACCTAGAAGAGAAAATATAAAAAAATTCTAAACCCCTTCCTCATAACCTTTTTACACCTTTATCAGTAGAGCCTCTCAAATGATTGCCACTTTCCCATCACACTAGGTTACAACCTATTTTCTTTCCTTTATGTATTTGAAAACCTAAATTCATAATTAGAAGTTAACCTTTAGCTGTTAGCCAGATTTCAATTTGACAGTTGAAAAACAAGACACAGTGATACAGGCTACCAACTCCCTCCATGAATTGAATTTCTCAGCAGTATATTGACTTATCCCTCTCCTATAACCTTATGGTTTTAGGAGAGATGGTTAATATCACAAAGAGACTCAAAAAAGAACTTCCAGCAACACCCCTGTTGCAGAAGACCTCAAAAGCCTCTTGGAGTGCCTAGAACAACAGACATCTTGTAAACCAATTGTGATATTAACCTGTTCTTGTGAACCAACCACATCTTTTTACTCTGCCTGCAGAAAATAAATATGTTAGGATTGCAATCCCCATTAAAGAATGATTTCTTGCTCCAATCACATGTTGAGTCTAGAGTACAAATCCCAATATAGCAATACATGGTTTGCTGCTAAGTGCTAAATTTCTATGGCGTGAATAAGAACAGAATACAAACAACTCAATGAGCACTGCAACAGATAGTGTGATGTTCACTAAGTGAGATTTATCTTAAAAAGAAGAAGTCATTTATTGCATTGTAAGGGTCAACATAATTAGACATTTTTAGGCTATGTAGTTTCCTAAGTGGGGGCCACTGACTGAACGGTCTAAATTCCTTGTGCCATTCTGAGAATGGAAGTTTAAGAAAGCCTGATAGTTAACATCATGGATAGAACATTAACCATGGGAATTCACTCTGTCCTAACTAAACTCACACACAATTTTCTCAGATGGCAAACCATAGACAAACACAGTTCATCAAAATATAATTAATGTGTAAATCTTATCATATTGTTTGAGAGGCAGCAACTAAGAACAATACAAGTATTTAAAATAATAAAAAAAAAAACCAGCAGACTTACTAGACTCAGGAGTACGTATATCAGGCAAGAAATTGATGTCAAACAAAGGAAGCAACTCCACAATATAACAAACAATGCTACAGAACCCAGGCTGAGCAACGACCCAAAAACCCCGACGATACAGTCCCTCCCTTGGAGCAACAACGTCAACATAATTAGACAACTATGTTGGATAGATAAAGTGAGATTTTATCTCAAAGAGAAAAAGAGACAAAGCAAGATGCATGAGAGAAGCAAACCCATCCAGAAGCAAAAACAGCAGCTTTTAGTTAACTTTTCACAAGTTTTTGCTTTATTAGACTTAACTTCAGTTTTATAAGTTCATTCTTGACACAGGTAAGGACATATAAGTTTTTCAATATGATAAGAGCTTTAGGCCAATTAAACTTGCATATAAGCATTATATATACACTGGGAAATTATTCGAGAGATATGGTGACATAGAAAAAAGAACAGAAAGCCATCACATGTGAATTGATATATTTGTGCAGGGATCTATGACAACAGTTATGGAGTGCCTTTTGACACTTAAGGAGCGATTTAATTCTAATCTTAGGGGGATATGGCTATCCCTTGAGGCAGACCTGAGAGTTGCTTAAGAAACTAAAGGCTGTGGTTGTATCCGTGAAAACCCAAAGCTGCAGTTTGTTCAAGAAGACAACTTCATTACTCCATATCATTGAATAGCAGAGTGTCCTTTTTAGAGGGTCTTCTCCGGTGCATCATTTGCCATCAAGGATAACCATGGTGCATATGTGACATCCGAGAGTTTATTACCGATCGAGTATGAGTTAGTTTGAAGCCCATACAAAGTGCATTGGCTATTGCTGAAGTTGAAAAGTCAAGCAAGCTGAGGGAGTTATCTATGCTGTTGGGCTGGTCTTTTTTTCATGTTCCTCGGCAGCAAAATGGTCTGGTGGATAAGCTAGCCAATTGGGTAGTTGGGATCCCATCTTTGTTTATTGGTAGTTCTATGCCGGAGGGATGTATATACTTGGTTTGTCCATTTGTTGTTTAATTAGTATCTTGTAATCTCTTCCCTTTTCTTAATAAAGTTTCATCATTAATTATCCAAAAAAAAATTATAAAATCTAACTTTTGCTCTGGATAAGTAATGTGTATCATCTTAATAAAGTTGTTTTGATATGGTTGTTCATACTTTACCCTTATGATTGCCCATATACAGATACATACAAACACTGATGTAGGATTGGAGATACAAGTCTAAATTTCTAGACGTCGAGGACACTGTTGTGCCTGTATATGCATCTCTCTCTCTCTAAGACTAGGTTTAATAAAATAATATACTATTACAGGTCATCTCCTCTTATTTTTAAAATGGCAAAATGTCCTTCAAACTTCTTCACCTTCTTCCTTCTTCTTTCCCTCCCCTGGCATCCTCTCAAAGATGTTTGCTGCTGTATAGAGTATTGACATCAATCATCTCCTCCAGCAAACCAAGTAGTGCTGGGGTAAATAAGAGGAACAATGAAGTAATGGCATGTGGGTTTTTTTTAACTAGTTCATTGGTGCTTCTTTTAGATCTTGGGAGTTGGAGCTTTTAAGATTTGTGGGACTTTTTCTTTTATCTGAAGGGAAAAAAAATTACTTCCGCCTTCAGGAATTCAGACCAAATGAAATCTAACAATGTTTCAAGCTTCCAGCTGAGTAAAATACCAAACCTGATAGGTTAACCATTGAAGGAAAGAAGAAATAGCCCACAAAGGCTTCTGTGATGCTCAGATATATATACAGATAAGAACAGACATAGAATTGTGGATACAAGTCTTATATTTTGAGGAAGTACAGGACACTGATGCATATACAAGTAACCCAACCAATCTGTTTGATACCATGCTTTTACTTTTAGGAAATTTCATATTAGGGCCTGACGGAGAAAAATTGAAATTAAGTGTAGCTGGTTCACTTTTTCTCTATTAAAGGACAAGGTTTCTAAAATATTTACTTTTACAGTATAAGGAGACGTTCATGACCATCTCCTCTTATTTCCAAAATGTCAAAGATATTCTTCAATCTCTTCTTCCGCTTCTTATTATTCCCCTCCCTTGGTTTCCCTCACAAATGTTTGCCACTGCCACTATATTCAGTATTTCAACATAAATCACTTCTTCCTCCAGCGATCCAAGGATCATCATTAGAGTGAAGATGGAAGAAATGAAGACTTTAGGCTTTAAGGGTAGTCTTTTTCAGATGATGGCATGTAAATTTTTATTTTTCAAATTAGAGCTGTAGCTATAAGTGCTACAGATGGCCTGACAAGGGGAATAGAAGTGATTTACATAGGAGATCCTCTAAGTGTTCCAGTTGGTGAAGTGACTCTCAGACAAATTTTCATTGTTATTGGAGAACTTGTGGATACCACCAATAAACAAGGCCTTTATAAAGGCTATCACATAATCATCTTGGAATTTCAACCTACTACAACTTTTTAATAATGAAATGAGAATGACATGTCTTTATAAACTAAGCATTCGATCACAGTCAGCAAAATGTAGATAGGACAATGGTGCTACAATGAAATGAGAATGACATGTCTGTACCCACCTATATAACAACTTTTTGTATGGTCCATAACTTTGTGTACTTCCTCTTATCTTAATAGAATACATCATCTTTACCCATTTAGAAGGGAAAGACAAAAAGTATTGCCTAATCACATGAAATGGTATGACTAGACCCACAGTAGAACTTTGGAATCTTCTCCAAAGTGTATTTGAAAAACAAAGTTATAAGCTTAGGTCTCTGATGTGGTACTCCTACTTGGTTCTACGCAAAAAATTGTTATAATTCTTAGATTGATACTTGAAAACTAATATCCTCATCTAGTAACAAAAACATCTTAGATTGATACTTGAAAACTAATATGTAGTATAAGCTTTTATAATCAAGATACTCAGTCAAATATATGACAGTGAGAGAGTGTGTCTAGAAAAACTTGATTTCTTGAATCCCACAATTAAAAAATAAGTGGAGTGAGCTGTACTAATGCTGCACAATAGAGATGATACCAAAGTAGATGTTTCCTGAACAATCTTTTGTTGATTCTTTAATGGAAAAATAGCAAATAGTATGAGAAAGATTAAAAAAAGTTGAAGAGAAAGAGAAGAGAAATAAAGATAAGAGATTACTTGGCTTCTTGGAATGGAAGTCCCTACCATTCAAGATCCAGCTCTAGGAAAACCATACCTAAAGTTCCATGGAATCTCCACCATGAAAAAAATAACCGTCCCAGGTTGATCAGCCATAGGCTTCAAAGATGACAATTCTTTTATTCAAACTAACATTCTCAAATCACGTCGGATTCTTAAGATCTTGGTCGTTTGGAAAGGTAATTGAATAACCTTTCAAATGACACCAAAATTAGCCCAAACGGATGAGTTTTGACCCTCCAAAATATGGCCTAAAGAATAAAAACGGGATTACAACTCTGACTTAAAAAGACTCCTAATTAGATAAAGACTAAAATAAATTTAAAAGAAATAAAAGATAATGTCTAACATTAAATCCTAATTAAACTCAAACTTAAACTAAGATAATATTTCTCCAATATGCACCACATGATCTCTTTTTGCTGCTACACATGTGAGTCACACACACACATCACAAGGGATCCACTTCGGCCACAATGTCCGCGTCATACTCCCCTTGTTCGAAAAAACTCATTCACAAGTTTTATAGTGACGAAGAATCAGCAACCATGGGAAGTTTGAATTGTATAACTATAGACTCTTCATCTCGCAAGGATCAGATAGTGGAAAGACTTCATAATACACCTCATTTGTTTTTTACTCAGGCTTATGGACTAGTGTAGCTATCAAAATAGGTTGGATCTCGTCCTAGTTTGAAACTTGGTTTACAACGGCTGGCTGGTCACAAACTTAGGTAGCAATAGGGAATTCATCTATGATTACCATTGGCTCCTCAAGCGGCTCGTCACTAATTTGATCAGCATCTCCTATAACAAGATCATCACTCCCGACTTTAGACTAATCTTCCACACCTCTGGCCTTCTTGTCAATTACTTGTGCTACACTCTCGAGCTTCTCTTCCTTCTTTAACTCAAACAAGGTTGATTCTAGAGATTTCTTGACTTCCTTCTTATCTGACACTTCTTGAAAAAATGGCTCAACAT
Source organism: Platanus orientalis (assembly GCA_025762735.1). NCBI lineage: Eukaryota > Viridiplantae > Streptophyta > Magnoliopsida > Proteales > Platanaceae > Platanus > Platanus orientalis. The sequence goes on along the minus strand of JAOXJP010229855.1, from coordinate 4,927 downwards.
CAATAGGCTTTACTTAGAAGCGATAATATACCCCTTAATTCCAAATCTGCAAAATATTAGTGGTCTTGTTGAAAGTAGCATTTCTCTCATCCAACCACTTCTTTTCTAGAATCACTTGATAATCATTTAAAAATGGTTCATACTAGTAGCACTCAACACCATCAATGTACTCTTCTTGCTCAAATTGAACAATAAAGCGTTCATCCTTATGATAACAAAATGATCCAGGATGTTATGAAAGTCTCCTAGCCATACCATGAGAAATAAAGTTACCCTTATATTGATCATTGATTATGACCGTAATATGCTTTCCATGGAGAAATTAAAAGTGTATTTAACTATGAAACCCATTGACATTAGAAAATCACAAAATTAAACCCTTTCAAGACACCCTTTTCTGGCATTCAAAAAGTTATGGGATTTTCCGGGATTACAACTAGATAAGGCTTAGCTGCAATCTAGATAAATACTAACCCAAAGGACCCCAACTGAATAGAGACCCATTGACAACCTAGCTCTGATACCAAAATTGATGTAACACAATAGAGATGATACCAAAGTGGATGTTTATTGAACAATCTTTTGTTGATTCTTTAATGAAAAAAATAACGAATAGTATAAGAAAGATTAAAGAAAGTTAAAGAGAAATAAAGATAAGAGATTACTTGGCTTCTTGGAATGGAAGTCTCTACCATTCAAGATCCCACTCTAGGAAAACCATACCTAAAGTTCCATGGAATCTCCACCATGAAAAAAATAACTCATTCTAGGTTGATCAACTATAGGCTTCAAAGAAAATAATTCTTTTATTCAAACTAGCATTCCCAAATCACATCGGATTCTTAAGATCTTGGTCTTTTTAGAAATATAGCTGACTAACTTTTCAAATGGCACCAAAATTAGCTTAAACGGATGAGTTTTGACCCTCCAAAAGAATAAGAACGAGATTACAACTCTGACTTAAAAAGACTCCTAATTAGATAAGGACTCTAAAATAAATTTAGAAGAAATATAAAAGATAATGTCTAACAATAAATCCTAATCAAACTCAAACTCAAACTACTATAATGTTTCTTTAATATGTACCACACAATCTCTCTTCGCTGCTACACACATGAGTCCCACCTACACAATACAATGGATCCACTTCAGCCACGATGTCCACATCATGTACTTACTTGAAGGCTAGAAGATGCTCTAAGAGCTCCCGTAGCCAGCAGGAGTGATCTCTATGGTGAAGCCTGTCATGAGACTCTTGGATGGAATTGGTGGGAAGACTATCGAATGGGAGTTAGTGAAGAACTGAGGGTAGAGTCAGAGAGCTGTAGAGATTAAAGTGTTTTTTATGAGGGTAGAGTCCTAGAACGCAAGAATAGATGACAAATCTTCTCGTGAGACTGAAGAATTGAAGCTTCTCGTGAGACTCTTGAAATGCAAGAATTGAAGAACCGAAGCTTCTCGTGAGGATTGAGGTTCAAATTCAGCTTCTCGGGAGCTGAATCTAAACCTCGGCAATGACGAATACCCACCAGAATCCTATCTTTGTCGCTGGTGAACACCTTAAAGATCTGAATCTCATTTGTGTTCTTTGGAGTGGAAATAGGGTTTACAATGGGGTTTGATTCGAAGAAACAGGGAAATAAGTTTTACAAATGGTAACTAACATATATAAGCATAAATATAATGGTTATAAATGGTAACTATTGTATATAAGCCCAATCCAAAAATTATAAACAATAACTGTACATAAGCTAAGCGACATTAGACACCTAAAATGGTTAATAATATTTTTTGCTTCAACCAAAGTTGATGCCAAAAACATCATTTATAAATTTATAAAATTATTTATAATTCTTTTTGTGTCAACTTAAAAATTGATGTAAAAAATATTTAAAACTTATAAAAAAATAATTTATAACATTTTTACATCAACTAAAGTTGACGCAAAAAAAATCATTTATAAAAATGAGTTATCATTTTTTTGCTTGAACTTAGACGTTGATGGGGAAAACTGAACTCCTGTTCCTCCCACCTCTTTGTAAAATGATTATTTATGCTTTCTTGCTAAAACTTTGAAGTTGTTGCAAAAAAGTATACTTTTTGTGTCAACTTTTAAAGTTATCACAAAAAAATATGATTTTTAACGTCATTATTTAAGTTGACACGAAAAAGTTGCTGCTAAAAACACATTTTCTTGTAATGAGAGATATAGATAGAAACTAATATTCCTAATAAGCAAATCTTTAAAATGATACAACATCAAAATTATATTTAATGACATGTAATACCAAAATCTAAAAGAAATAAATAAGGAAAAACAGTAAGAACATTTAAGGAAATTGTTGAATTAGGAATTAAATAAGAGATAGAATACACATGTATCGGAGAAGCATCTGTAGGATATTATACATGTGTAAGAAGGCAAGGATAGCCTCCATGTTAGCACAAGTCGCTTTAATATATACTAGCAATGAACCCATGCAAATAAAATATTAATAATAATATCAATATTTAAAAAAAATTTAAATGTGTGTTGTTGAAGTGATAATTTGTTGATAATAATAATTTAGGAGTAAAAGTTAATTTCTATATATATATATATAGAAATCAAACTTCTAAATGTACATCATCAGTCATTCATAAAAATATGAAATAACAAATATTTCTACACAAAATAAAGGTTAATAGAAACTTAGTTCAACAAATAAACAAAAACCTCTAGTTTAAAAAATGAATTCAATATGAAATAAAAAATATTTCCTAACAAAAAATAAAAGTTAATAGGTACTTAGTTCAACAAATCAACAAAAACCCTTATTCAAAAAATGAACTCACCTTAAGTATCATAATCTTAGATTTGTAACAAATGATAAAAGTTGTAGGAGAAGGGAGAGTGAAAGGAATAAAGGAAGGGGGGAAAGCATGGTTGAACAATAAAAAAAATTGAAATAAAATAAATAAATAAACTTACCAAATAATGTTTACAATGACCAATTGGTATTGTGTTTTGCTCTTTGAAATTGCTTTGTGAGTGAAAAAAATTAGAAAATTTTGAAATTACGAAAGAGATATAAGAGGAGAGAATAAAAAGAAGAAAAATTGAAAGATTTAAAAAACATAAGTGGTGTAAAATATAGAGAGAAGTAGAGAGGGGAGAGAATAAAAATAAGAAAGATATAGTGTGCATTAGAGATATAAATATGAGAGAAAAATAAGAATGTTGAAATTAAAAAAATAATTAAGGAATGTACTTTAAAGAGAGTAATAAGATAAAAAAAATGATAGAGATATAAAAATATTGATATTGTGTGAGAAAAAATAGAAAGTAATAGAGAGGGGGAGGGAAGAGAGAGAATAATAATAATTAAATTAAGAAAGATTTAGGGTGTATTAAAGAGAAATTTAAAGAAAAAATGAATATTGAAATTAAGAAAGGAAAACAAATGTTTTGTGATAAAAAAAATCTAAAATAAGCTTAGATTGCATGGTTTTTTAAAAAAAAAGCAAAAAAAAAAAAAGAGAGAGAGAAAGGGAATTTATACAAGTAAAGGTAATATATGGATCACATTAACGTATAGATCTATACTATAAAAAAACCCGAAATAGATAAATTAAGTGCTTTAAACATCCATGAAATAATATCACCGCACAATGTTATTAGCTTTTGTAATAGTATTTACCATACTAATCAATGTTTGGCATCCATTTTTAGCACTATATAGGTCTAATGCTTAGAATTGTAGGCCTGTCTAATAGGTGGGTGCCCAAATTTTGGTTTTGAGAAATAAAAAATAAAAATAAAATAAAATAAAAAAACACACTTACTATATAGTAATTTGGCAAGAAGTTAAATTATTGCCTTTAAGATTAAAAAAGAAACAACAAAACAACAAAAAAAGGAATATTAAATTAACAATAGATTTTTACCTCTCCTTCATAGCTTATGTGGTTTTGGATGACTACTTCATACCTTCTAGTGGATAGAATTTGGCCTAGCTTTGTCGATTTTTTTTTTCTTTCTAAGAATAAAAAACTATAAAAAAGTTAGGAAAACAAAAGGAGACGTCAAGTAAAAAAAAGAGTAGTCCCTCCTTATATACACTTTCTAGGTAATTAGTGGGGTAGGTAAAGACTAATGAATATTAGTGTATAATTTGATATTGGTAACATAGTTACATGGGTTAACTAAGTTTTTGTGGGATATTTTAGGGTAGACTTGTTATTATTTGTATATCTAGAGGCATTTAGTTACATGGGGATGCACAAAATATTTCAGGGTTTGGTGAGATATTTTAGGGTAGTCTTTTGATTATTTATATATCTAGAGGCATTTAGCTACATGGGTTGGAAGAATATCTTAGGGGCTGATTTCGCATATATAAACATACATGTTGACTTCCCCACCATTGGGTTCAGGTACATAGACACCTTAGAGGAAAATCTCTACCATCAGTTGGGACTTTATGATATGAAAGACATTCGTAGATTCCGATCATCTGAAACTCAAGTCCCTAGATAAGAAACCATCCAATTTCAATTGACCTATTGAAGGTGAAGGTGCTACAATGACCGATAAACTAAGATTGTAGGCCCTTCTAAACAAAATAATAATGCCCAATTTTCCATCAGAAATAAGGATGTTGATGATTTCATTAATTAGTTTGAGGTATTGGACTAAAATGATCATGGTTACTTATAAAGATCCTATCTTTTTGAAGAATATATTGTGAGAGGGACCTAAGGGAACAGTCCAACCATCTAGAGATTCTACTAAATTGAAGCGGAACAATGATTTAAAAATCTAATCCAAAATTCGGTTCTAACAACTCTTAGGCTATGCTTGGTTGCTAGTTAAGTAAGGGAAAATAGTATGGATCTTCAAAGAATCCAAATAGAGTGGCCGTTTGGGTGAAATAGAAAAATGGTC
>JAOXJP010229853.1:5868-24860 GCA_025762735.1 Platanus orientalis | reverse complement strand
CCCCCCCCCCCCCGCGATACCGAAACATATAGCGTGCGATACGCCTCGTATCACGTGATACTTAAAACACTGCAATGTATAATCACTTACTTTCACTATTTCTTCAAGATCTCAAAGCTTTTCTTGCAAGATCTCATTTCCCTTGTATTTTCTCTTTAAGGGATCCTCCAAAACTTTTCTCTTTATAAGATCCGAGATGTAGAATACGTAGTACAGTGAGAATTCATGAAAATCTAGAAGAAAACTTCAAAACTGAGTAAAATCTCTCATCATGTGGATTTCCATGGTTTACCTTTTCCAAATTGGGGTTTTATTTTCCCTTTTTCTTAAAACTCTTCCTCTTTCTCTTATTTACTCATTTCTTATGTTTTTAGGTCTAAATAAGGCTATCTTAAGGTCTTATCTCATTCTAAATGGGTTCCACACAAGTTTAGAAGCAAACTCGTATGCTAGACGAAAATTTCTATGAAATTTTTAGAATTCAGGATTCCCCAATCCTGATCAATCAGGAAGAATGGGGTCTTGGCGGTCCTCTTGATCAATCAGAGGTCATCGATGAGGCACAATTTTCCCTGATTTTTCTGAGTTTGAATTTTTTTTTTCCCACCCCTCCACTTTCCATTTCTCTTGGTTCATTTTTATGACACAAACACTAAAAATGTCCACCGTTAACACATATATTGGCATTCTCACATCAAATCATTAGTATTTTCATTTTAGCAAGTTTAAAGTAATGTAGGGAACATTCTGAGTCTTCCACTTCTTATACTTTGGATCTCTTGGAGGAGGAATCTCTAAATCACTTATAAGATACTCTTCTTTGTCCTTTTCATTAATATACATTAAGGCAGATTTGGACCAAGACAAATAGTTATTGTCATAAACCTTCATGGTGGTAATCTGGAGCTGAGACAAATCACTTGAAGTATTCCCAACTCTTCCTTCTGTAACAATGGATATGTTGGGGGTCTGGCTCTCTTTTGAAATTGTTTCAGAAATTATATCAAACACACAACCTTCAAAAAAAAAAAAAAAAAAAACTTCACAGTTCACCAAATATCACACCTTAGGTGGCTACATAACCTTTCTTACACGACTACAAACCTTTAGAAATAATCTCAAAGTCTACACTCACCCTCTGAAATTTCAGTCCCCAAAACAAACAGCACCCACATCAACATCAGCCCAGCTATTTTCTGCCATACGGATCACCAAACAAAAAGAGCAGACCAGCCACAAATCCACTCATAAATAGAAGTTACATAGAGATCATCAATCACACTTACACATCAGCATACCCATGAAGGGGATATATTGAACCAGAAAAATCTAAGGAATAAGGGGGGCGGTAACATGCAACCATGAAAACCCTCACAGAAACCTCAAAACTTATCCAATCATGATGAGACTTTTTGCAGAATAATCTCACAATAATGAGGTAAATCGACATAAAAAAACACCATAAAATACCTTCTCAGTTGAATTCAGCCTGGGAAATTCCTAAATCTGGAATTTCATGAATATTTCACGTATTGCACATTATTATTTGTGGGAGTTTCTTAAAAGCACAGCATGATTTTGTAGGATATCTTCAACAATAAATGCGCGTTTTGCTATCACATCCGGATACACTCCATCTTGGTGCTTTGCCAAATTGCCATATGCCATGAAACACCTTGGCCTTTCTGCTCCAGTTTATTCGACAGAGCCTGTGTACAAATTAGGCCTCTTGATTATTTACGATCACTATCTTTCACGGAAGGAGAAATGGTGAAGGACTACAGGTGGAAGGGAAGGGGTGTTCCTTGAGCACCCCCATGGATCGAGAGCAACGGAATGGTGACAGGGAGATCCAGTTTGGTCGCTAATCTGAAGTCGGACCTTGCTTGGGCCTCAAGAGACCAACAAAAATCACAAAACTCTAGACCTGTGAAAAAATGTACTCAGAGGCTATGCAGAACTGGGATTGGCCTCAGGAAAAGGAGGTGACGGTGAAGTTTTCTCAGGGCCAAAGGGTGATAGTGGTTGATAAAGAAGAATCCATGTAGAGAATGCAACAAATGAGGGCTTGTCTGGTCGCTCGAATCATTGGAGACACTCCTACCTCTTAGTTTTTGGAGTATTGGGGGAAGAAGGTGTGGCGTGTCTCAGGAGTGCTTCAGGTGGAGCAAATGCCAAACTCTTTATTCCTCTACATATTCCCTTCATCTCAGGAGGCAGACAGGGTCCTTAGTGAGGGACATAGAGAGTTTGGAAATTGCAAGCTTCTCCTAGACGTATGGGCCCCCAGGGCTGGATGCTCTGGTTACGACTGTGGATCTGATGGGGGGGGGGTGGATAAATGTGTTTGGTTTCCCTGCCCACTTATGGGGTATGTCGATGTTGAAATTGGTTGGAGATGTTTGCGGTGGATACCTCAAATCTGAAGCAGTTGTGTCCTCGTCGATCGAATGGGCTCATATCTTGGTCCAGCCCCCAAAATCAGCTTCGAAGGAAATTTTGATTAATGATGATTTTAGGGATTTTCGTATTCAAGTGTGGAAGGAGCTGCTGGCAATTGCAAATCTGGAGAATGGGTGTAACAACAGGAGTCATTCTACCGTGGTGGGAAAATTGGGAAGGTTGATGGCGGTTTTCAGAGAAAGTATTCCGGTATTCTGTTTGATCCTGATCGGAGGAGGGATCCTAACTCGATTCTGGCCGGTAGGCAGAGACAGCAGATGGTGCAAAAGCTTTCTTCAATGAGTGTGCAACACATTGCACATGGAGCATCCTCAATACAGCTAAGCCAACGGCTAGGCGATTATGGATCGAGGAGTAGTGGTTTAAAGGATTGGGTGGTAGTGGAAAAAAAAGAAGAGGTACGGCAGGCATGTGCAACGGGGCAAAGGGAGAAGAGGCGGGAATGAGGGGAAGATGGATGAGGAGCTTGTGGAGCTGAGATAGGATAAAATTTTAAATGAAAAACCGGCCCGGTCTTTGATGTTTGAACAAGACTGGTTTATAAACCTGCCTCAAGTTCCTGAACCTTCTTGAATTGGGCTGTCTTTTCACCCAGGTCAAGGTCCTGAAGGTCCAGGTTATTTTGAATTGAGACTCCATGGCCAATCTGGACATCACTCTTATGGGCTCAAGCCCATTAAAGGAAATAAAAGGAATAGGGCTTCCTTTTAAGGATATCAAAGGAGGAAATCATCCACCCCAAAGCTCCACAAGGTAGCGACTTTTAAGGCAATGAAGAACAGCTCGAGCTCTCTTACCTTTCAAGGCAAAATCAAGATCCATGAAGGTAAAGCTCCTTGCCATAAGATATTGGAGCACCAGAAGGTGGCTGGCAAAGGGAAAAGGTGTGGATACGGACGTCTAAATCATCGGAATCTGAATCAGAGGATGAGGGTCTCTTTCCAGCCGTCAAGGAGGTGGGCTGCTTGTCAGGTGCAAAGTCCCCATGTAGAGGGAATATAGTGGTGTGTAGCTCTTCTGGTCCTGATGTCCCCATTTCCTTGGGTCTCCTTTAGAGAAATCTTGGAAATACCTTCAATGCTTCTTGTTCTGCTCTATGGGAGGAGCGTGTGGATTTTGAAGGGGATGAGGGCTTATCTTAAGTCTTCAATGCTTCTTGTTCTGCTCTATGGGAGGAGTGTGTGGATTTTGAAGGGGATGAGGGCTTATCTTAAGTCTCTGAGATCGACAATTGTATTATTGAAGCAGTGTATGGTTTCGATGGGGTAGGGTGGGATGATGATGAACTGTCCTATGCAGAACCTTGCCTGATGCTCCCTCCTCCGCCGCCCCCCTCTGATTGGGTTGTTAAAAAAGTCCTAGAGCTCAGTAAGAGGATGGGGGTTTCTTTTATTGGTATTGAATACAAAGGTGAGGAAAAATTCAAAGAAATTGAAAGAAAGGCGTCAAGTTTGTTCCTAAAGAAGTGTTTGGCCGACATCAGGAGAGACCTGAAATCGAAAGGCTAGAGAATTGAATAGATTGCTTTCTTCAGTCAACTATGAGGGGAGCATTACAGGAGGTAGAAAGGGCAGGGTGTTGTGCTGAGACTCTATAGGAGGAGCAAGAGTCTATCTTTAACTTGTGGTGATCATGTGACTCTTGATAATTGCATGGAATGTTAGAGGCCTTGGGGGAGAGGACCGGCGGAGGTGTATGAAGGATATTTGTTCTAGGTGGAAGGCTAATATCATAGTGTTGCAGGAGATTAAGATGTCATCGTTTAATATGGCTGATGCTAAAGACATTTGGGGTCGCAGAAGTTGGAATTATGTTCATTTGCAGTTAATGCAGCGAGAGGCATCGTTGTTGGGTGGAATACAATCGAGATTGAGGTCTTGGAGTCTAGGGTTGGCTCCTTTTCGGTGGCAATAAAATGTAGATCTAAAGGGGATTCTTTTGAATGGTGTTTTGCAGGGGTCTATGGTCCCATTGATGGTGAGCGCAAAGCACTCTTTCCCTGAGGAACTTCGGGAGGTGAGAAGGCATTGGCAAGGTCCTTGGTCTTTGGGGGGAGACTTTAACATGGTTAGGTTCCCTTTGGAGAAGAAAGGGAGACACTATCATTCACGTCATATGAAATTTTTTTCGGAGTTCATTAGCTCCCAAGGCCTGATTGGTCCTCTGTTGAGAGGAGCCTCCTTTACTTGGTCTAGCAATCAAGTCTCGCTGGCTATGAGTCGTATTGATCTCTTTCTGGTGTCTCCTGACTGGGCAGATCACTTCAGCTGTATAACTCAGATGGCCATTCCGAAGATGGCTTCAGACCACTGTCTGATTCTCTTGTAGCATGAGATGCGTGACTCAGGGCCATCCCCTTTCAGGTTTGAAGTGATGTGGCTGGAGGAAGAAGGTTTCAAAGAGTAGGTGGTTGATTGGTGGGAGAGTATGGAATTTGAGGGGTCTACCAGCTATGTGTTAGGTAAAAAATTGAAGGCATTGAAAGATCTGATTAAGAAGTGGAACAAGGAATCATTTGGGAGGTTAGAGGTTCGAATGGTTGCTTGCCTTGAGAAAATAGCTTGTTGGGATGCTGTGGAACAAGCTCATGATCTCACTACATCAGAGAGCAGAGAGAGAAGAGCTTAAAATGAACTATTTAAGCTGTTTGAAGATGGAAGAGTAGTCTTGGTGTCAGAAAGCGAGGATATCCTGGTTAAAAGGAGACTCTAACACTGCTTTCTTTCATAAAATGGCTTCTATGAGGGCTAACGTCAATTCCATTTCTAATATAAGAGTGGATGGGAGGTGGGTCACGGAGAAGAAGGCTGTCAGGCAGGAATTCCCCATTTCTACCAAATCCTTTTCTTAGAACCTTTTCCTCGAAGACCTCAGATGGAGGGTATGGAATTCAGTTGCATTCTTGAAGAGAAGGCAGCCTTGCTGGTGCGTTCGTTCTCGGTGGAAGAAGTCCTATCGGCTTTAAAAGCCTTCATGAAGATAAGTGCCTGGGCCTGACGGATTTCCGATAAAATTCTTCAAGGTGTTTTGGGCAGCAATCGGTTCGGATGTTATGAGAGCAATGACAGAGTTCCATGACAAGGCATCTTTGTGTTGGAGTCTTAATTCTACCTTTATCACATTAGTTCCAAAAAAACCTGGTGTGGTAGTCTGGTAGATATGAAAGACTTCAGACCCATAAGTTTTCTAGGTAGTTTTTATAAAATTCTCTCCAAGACCCTTGCTAAGGAATGGATGAGATCATGGGGTTGGTTATCTTTGCTAATCAAAATGCCTTTGTTAGAGGAAGACAAATCTTAGACTGTTCTCTCATTGCAAATGAGTGCATAAACGCATGGATCAAAGATAAACATCAGGGAGTGGTCGTCCGGATAGACATGGAGAAGGCAACTGATCATGTCCATTGGAATTTTGTGGAAGATATCCTCCTTAAAATGGGCTTCGGTAGGACCTGGTGCAACTTGATTAAAGTGTGCATGTCTTTTGCTTCTTTCTCTATTATGATAAATGGATATCCAAAGGGTTTTTTCAAGAGCAGCAGAGGTAGTAGACAGGGGGTTCCTCTATCGCCTTTCATCTTGAATGTGGCAATGGAAGCTCTTTGCAGGCTGGTATTGAAGGCTGAATGCTTGAATCTCATCCAGGGTTGCCGTATAGGTCCTTTTGGTCCCATGATCTCCCTAATTCAATATGCTGACGATACCCTTTTTTTTTTGTTCAGGCGGTGGAGGATTAGATTCGAACTTTGCGGGGTTTCCTTCTCATCTTTAAAGCTATATTGGGGCTTAAAGTTAACCTTCATAATCCAGAATTGTTGGAGTAGGTCCGGTCCCAAACATTGATGCTCTTGCCTCTCTTTTGGATTGCCAAGTAGATCATTTTCCCTGCTCCTATCTGGGACTGCCTCTGGTTGCCAAATATTCCTCCTCTATGTTATGGGAGCCGGTGGTAGAAGGGGTGGAGAGAAAGCTCTCTTCTTGGAAAGGTAAATACTTGTCCAAAGGTGGGAAGAGGACCCTGATCAAAAGTGTCCTTTCTAGCATCCCTCTATACTTCCTATCTTTATTTTTATGCTTGGTTCAATATTGTCTTGTATTGATGCTGCTCGTAGAAATTTCCTTTGGGACGTGTTTGATGGATCTTCCAAGTTCCCTCTTGTCCTTTGGAAGCAGATTTGCATGTCTTTTTTTCATGGGAGGTTTGGGTTTTCCTTCACTAAAAATAATGAATGATGCCCTCCTTGCTAAATGGCTTTGGAGGTTTGGTGTTGAGAAAGGGGCGTTATGGTCCTTATGGAGGAGTGTCGTAGCGGCCAAATATAGGACTGATTGCATCGATTGGAATTGCTGCCCTGTCTCAAGCTCCTATGGTGTGTGGAGAGGGATTTTGAAGAGGATGGACTGGTTTCTCAAGCAGGTTCATTTTCGGCCGGGTGATGGTGCTCCTCCATCCATTTCTGGAAAGACATATGGGCTGGGTCTTCCTCTCTGGAGGCTGATTTCTCTATTTTATTTGCTTTAGCCAGGGACAAAGATGGATCAGTGTTGTCTAATAGGGGCTGTCCAGAGGACAGATATGCCTGGAACTTGAAGCTGCGCCGGCCTTTAAATGATTGGGAGATGGCTCCCATGATTGTTCTTCATTGTATTGATCAGGTTAGTTTTGGAATGGAAGGAGAGGCTGATTATCACGTTTGGTCCTGGAATAAGGAGGGTGTCTTCTCTGTTAGTAGTGCTTACCAGTCCAGATTGGAGGTCTCGTCTCCTTTTAGCCTGTGGAAGTCTATATGGAAGACTAAGATGCCTATCAAGGCTGGCTTTTTGTTATGGCTGGTGACTCTCAAGAAAGTCCTTACGGTAGATAAGCTTTAAGTTCGAGGCATCCAGCTGGAAAATAGGTGCTACTTATGCGAATGTCATGAAGAGACAACAGACCACCTTTTCATCCACTGTCCCATATCCTCGCGGTCGTGGAGATTCTTTCTTTGAAGATTTAATCGTAATTGGGTGGTTCCTAGATCTATGGAGGCCTTGCTGGAGATATGGAGTGCGGATTCGTTGGCAGGTCTATCCCCAATGGGGAAGCTCCTTTAGAAGTCAGTGCTGGTTGTGGTCTGCTGGTTTTTATGGTTAGAAAGAAACGCCAGAGTTTTTGGAAAATGAAAAGTAGCAAACTCTAAGCTCCCTAAGAGCTCTTTATCCCTTATCTTTGGCTGGGCCTTTCACCTCTCTCCGAGCTCAAAGGGGTGAAGTTTCATGACCTTGTTTTTGATTGGGATAGGCCGATCTTCAGCTAAGTTCCCCCTTTTTTCTTTTTGCGTTGCTTGCTGCTGTTGTGCTTCTCGTACTATTTTCAGCTTTAATAAAATCTTACATTATCAATAAAAAAAATGAATATTTCACTGAAAATCCTTCAAAAATATCCCCATCACTTCAAAAACACTGTAGACAAATCTCTTTAATATGTAGAAAAATCAGAGATTGATTAAAAATTCACCTAGTTGAACTTCGCCGAAAGTGCCATATGGCTGCTGACATCAGCCCTAGACCTGCTGATGTCAGCAATATAGGTGCAGAAAGGTCCCCTACGATCTGGGGGCTCTGATACCAAGTTGAATATATAGATCTCCTTGCTGTTAGGTGTCTGCAAGTATTAGAGAAGAAGAGTAGAGGAGAAGAATACGTGAAATAAGATATTGTATGCAGAATTAGAATCCTCCCCATATGTTGGCTTATATTTATATTTATAAAAAAAAATAACTTACTCTATACCTTATGGAATGGAGTTTCAGGTATGGACTGATATACCCTCATATTAATGTGCCCCCATATACACTGACATTATTCTCCTATACACTGCTCCTTCCACCTTCCAGTATAGCTACTGATCTAGCTTTACCTTTCTCATTCAGCTCCAAGATAAGTCCATACTTGTTTTCTTTTCGGATCATCATAAAGTTCCTTCTTCCTTATGAGTTCTCCCCATATGCTTCTCTTGATTTCGAGAGCCTGCTTCTAAAACGCATTCCTTCACCCGTTTTGCATTGATTGCTTTTTAGGAAACACTTGCTCCAAAACCTTTGTTTCTTTCTACCTTATATTTCCTTCCCCCCCCCCCTTCAACCAGAGCTCCTCTATTTCGAAAACCTTCGATTTGATTGCCACTATCTTCTTTCTCTTCTTCCTTCCCAGTTGATGTTAGTTAGCTGATGGTTGTCAGAACTGATCAATCCAGCGCATGATGGATGCTAGTTAATTATAGGAGGAACAGAACTAGGATCATGCTACACGAATACTGTTTTCCTGTTCCTCACAATAAACTCCAAATATATATATATGTAGTTTAAAATATTAAATACCATTCATATAATTTTTCATGTACATGCCTATTCTATTACTTTCGTTTTATATTAAACTTTGTGATTGGCTACTATTTTGTACAGATGTATTTCATAACATATGAATTTTTTTGTAAGGACTTTTTTGAATTTCTGGTTTCCTGAAGTTGTCAGTCTCCATGTTACATAGATTAATGAGAATATATTATGCCAATTCTCTCTCTCTCTCTCTCTCTCTCTCTTATATTAATTGCATTTTTTTTTAAAATTTTGTATGAACCTCATATACAGCTACTCTGATGCCGCAGAAGAGGATGTTAGAAGATATGAAAGATCCTTTAAAAAGCTTCCACATGCACACAAGGTATTCCTCTTCTTAAATAGGCTACAATATTATTATTATTATTTTTGATAAGAGAAAATTTTATTAAAAGGAAAGGAGGGGTGAGACATCCCAAGCCAAAAGAGACCCAACAAGGAGCTACAAAACGTTGGAATCTCGGAAAATATTATCCCAACCTCTCTTTACGTCAGCAAAAGAATTTCCCAACCCTATCAAATTTATAGTCCACATACAAAATCTATCTTTAGCCTTTTTACAAACATGGTATGCCAGCTCCGCACTGTTCTCAAAAGCTCTTTGGTTCCTTTTCAACCAAATAGACCACAACATAGCTGGGAGGACCGAGTTCCAAGCCTTCCGAGAATTTGGAGGAGCTCTCCTCATGGGCCATCCTTCAAAAAAGTCACCAATGCTCCAAGGAGAGACCCACGCAAGATCCACTTCTTTTAATGCCAAATGCCACACCTCATTTGATGAAGGACAATGGAGTAAGATATGATTCGTTGTCTCCTCCTCTTGATAACAAAGCAAGCAAACATTTGAAAGGCACATGCCTCTCTTTACAAGAATATCAATAGTTGGGAGTCGAGTTTTAATCGCAATCCACAAGAATTTCACTTTTGGAGCTATTTTCAATCTCCAAACCCTCTTCCCAAGGCCATCATATGTTCCCACCTCCTCAAACAACTCCATACATGACTTAATTGAGAATTTTCCATTTTTACATAGAGTCCAAAGCCTAACATCCTCTTTTTCCCTGACTAGTTTAAAAGTCTCAACAATGCCAAGAAGACGTGCCATAATGTCCACCTCTCAATCATTTAAGAGTCTTCTCAACATCATTCTCCAGTACCTCCATCTCCCATTCAATCCCCGCAATCAGCCACCAAAGCATTTTTATCTTGCGCTAAAGCAAAGATTTGAGGAAATTCCCTATGTAAAGGTTTTTGGGAGCACCATTTATCTTGCCAGAAATAGGTGTTTAGACTTAAACCAACTTCCGCCCTAATGGCTTTTTTGAACTCTTCTATCTGATTCATTATTCCTTTCCAACAACTTACCCTATATGAGTTTGTTAGCCTTCTTGTTTCCCAGTTATTAGCTTCCCATATTTTTCCACAATCATCCTTCTCTAAAGGTTCTCACGTTCAACCACATATCTCCAAAGCCATTTTGAAAGCAGGGCCTTGTTCATATCTCTGACTCTTCTAATATCAATACTGCCATTGTGATACTGTTTGCACACTTCCTCCCAAGCTACCATATTCATCCATATGCCATTCCTTTATTTTCCCCAGAGAAAAGCTCTTTGGCTCTTCTCAATCTCATTTGCAGGAATGGGAAATAAGGACATGAAGTAGGTAGGAAGGTTCACAATGACTGATTTAATCAATGTTATTCTACCCCCTTTGGAGTAAAAGCGTCCCTTTCCACCCTGCTAGCCTCTTATGGACTCTTTCAATTACCGGGTTCCAAACTGCCTTGCATCTATAAGGTGCCCCCAAGGGCATCCCCAAGTACGTGGTGGGTAAAGATCCTTGCTTGCATCCCAAGACTTCCGCATATTGCCAAAGATCATCTACTTGGCCCACTCCATAAATGCAACTCTTATAGAGATTTATTTTCAAGCCTGATACCGCTTCAAAACATCTGATTACACATCTCAGGAACTTTAAATGCCTTACCAAACTCTTGTACATAATGAGGGTGTCATTCGCAAATTGTAAATGAGTCAAGATCATACCATTTCTTCCCACCTCTACCCCTTCCACCAAACCTCCTTGAAAAGCTTTGGTTAGCATAGCACTAAAAGCCTCCAACCACCAGGAAGAGAAAAGGAGAGAACGGGTCACCTTGTCGCAACCCTATCTGACTATGGAAGTATTTATCAGGAGAACCATTGAGAAGGACCGAGAAGGATGCTGTCTCATAGCATTTCGCCATCCACTTCCTCCACCTGATTCCAAAGCTCATCCTTTGTAGCATATGGTCTAAAAATCTTCAGTTCACTCTATCATATGCTTTTTCCATGTCCAATTTGCAAAGAATCCCTGACTCCTTGTTCTTAATCATCTCATTAATGCACTCATTAGCAACTAGAACACTATCCATGGTTTACCTACCTCCAATAAAGGCACTTTGATTGGAAGATATAATTGATGATTGAAGATGATTAAGAACAGACCAACTTTATTCTGCCTTTTGTTGATGAGGTTAATTCATTTTTTTCTTGTGAATAATTATGATGCTTATTCTTGGAATTATCTAATAGGTTGCATGGGCTTCATGGGCCTTTTATTTACCATAACAATTTCCAGTATTTGCCTTTTATGATTTTCTTGTCTAAGTTTGGTAGCTAATCACCATTTGATTATGCTTTTTGATACTTCAAATGCCTAAATGAGAGGTCAGTCATCGGTGTAGCAAATTCTTCATCATTGTAATTATATAGGCCTTGGTGAAAACACGTGTTTTCACTCCATCTTGTGTTACGTAGTCGCATGCAGTATTTATTGGGAGAATTTATCTTGGGTTGATTTTTTGATTTTGCATCGAGATTTTTGCCAGTCTTATATGGAACTTGCATCATACAAAATGAGTTTCTTTTCTTAAACTTTTTAATATTTATTTTATTTTCTTTTACATTCTTTTGGAAATTCCAGATAATATGAAGGCTAGGGTTTGGTTAAATCTCATTTTCATTTGAATTCCCATTCGAAACAGGAAAAAAAGTAGAGAGAGAGAGAGAGAGAGAGAGAGAGAGAGAGAGGGTTCAATCATGTGCAATGAAGACAAATGACTGCATTAATGAGCAGTGATATGGTGCAACTGAAGGATTTAAATGGACAAGGTGAAAACCAAAAAGGACTTGGGTAAAAGTAGGAAGGAAAGACTTCAGGGCTTATTATTTAAATGAAGATATGTCCTTAGTTAAAGTGGAATCGTGGAATAAGATTCGTGTAGCCTACCCCAAACAGTTGGGACAAGGCCTTGTTGATCTAAGTTTATATATGTAATGTATTTAAGAATATCTAAATTAGAAAAAAAGAGCTATTTTATTTCGACAAACTATCCTATATTTTGGTTCTAGCATTTACCGTAGTATAATGCCTATTGAGGTGTTCCAAAATTAAGAAAATTGATTAGTCCAAATTTTTTGCCTTGGAATTTAACATTATCGTGGACAGCATCATGTCTTCTTTCTTGCTCCCATGCTTTTGATCTTGGGCTTCCATAATGGTTTGTATTTCTGGATATCCCCTCTATCTCTCACGGTTAGGTCGCTGGATTCCTTCTTAGACTTCTTCAAGCTAATGGCGAAACGAGCTAATCTAGCTTGGTTTGGCACCGATGGCTATAAGAGCCTGCACCATAGGGATGGCCGTCGTGGACCTCCTTGGATTACTTTCAATAGTAAAACACAGTCAGTTTCTTCTCTAGGGAGATAGCCGAAGCAGGAGTGGGCTGGTGTTTCGCGTAGGGAACCAAAGCACCAAAACCCTACCTCGGAGAAGAAGTCCTATGCAGTTGTTGTTCGGAACTGGGTATCACCTTAGAAGATGGAAGTTAAGGTGAAGGTCTCTAATGGCCATCGGATGATTTCGGTTGACAAACTGCAAGTAGAGTGCTGCATTCAGCAGATGAGTTCGTGCCTTGTTGCTCACATCGACGGAGATTCTCCTTCATTGTTTTTGGTTGAGTGGGGAAAGAGGGTCTGGCGTATCTCTGGAGAGTTGATGGTGAAGCGAATGCCTAATTCTCTGTTTCTATTTATATTCCATTCCCCTAAAGAAACTGCTAAAGTTCTGAGGGAAGGAAGTAAAGTGCTAGGGAATTTTACTCTCCTTGATGTCTGGGTTCCCAAGGTTGGATGTTCAGGGTACAAGTGTGAAGCTGATGGAGGATGGATTAGGATTTTTGGTCTCCCTGCACATCTATGGAATGTTTCTTTGTTCAAATTGATTGAGGATCTTTGTGGCGGTTTCCTTTGAACGGATGAAGCCGATTCGTCCTTGATTGAAGGGGTTCGCATTTTGGTTAAAACTCCTCAATCCACTCCGGAGGATCTTCTGATCAATGATGGTTTTCGGAGTTTTCACTCAAAAGGTTTGGAAGGAGGAGCTCTTGGCGATTGTAAATCTGGAAAGCGGGTGCATTAGTGAGCAGGGTGCTATGCCCCACTTTCAGGCTAACCATTCCATGACCTCTGCTCGGAGGAGGGGCCGGACTCCAACTTCGGCAGACAAGGAGAGGTAGGGTAAGCTGAAAAATCCCTTTCCAACGAGAGGGCGACAGGTGGCTCAGAGCACGTCCTCAATACAACCAAGGCAATAGCTTGTTGGTTGTGGGACGAGGATAGGTGGATCAGGAGATTGGGTTGTGGTGGAGAATAAGAACAAAAAAAGGAAGCATGCGCAGCAGGGTCGTGGTCGTAGAGGCGGGAAGGTTGGGTTTGTGGAGGAGCCCATGGAGATGCACTTTGACAAAATCTTATTCGATAACTCGAACCGGTCCATTATGTCTAAACTAGATTTAATTTCAATCCGGGAGAACCACCTAATTTGGAGTTATCAAACCAATTCCAATCTTTTCGAAGTCCAGGCGGCTTGGGCTCCCATCCCCATCGATTAAAAGGGGCCCACAATAGCGTTTCCTTTCCCTCTAATGGGCCCAAGTCCATGAAGGAAGGTAAAAAGTCTAAAGTTCTTTTCGAGGCTCAGATCGTTCTAACTCCTTCGCAGATCATTTGAAGATTTCGAAGCGTCGCGGTGGAGCTCATAGATCGAATCCTTGCCAGGGGGAAGGATGGTTGTTGAGTGAATCCTAGCCAGGAGGAAGGATGGTCGTCGATAACCTCCTCACCAAGCGGGAATAAAGATCAGTGAAGGTGGGAAGCCATGCAGAAAGCTCCCAACTCTCTAATAACTGGAAAAGGTAAAATAGTGTGGGTTAGGTCTTTGAAATTGTCAAAGTCCTATTCAAATTTGGAGGATCTTCATTTGGTGGGCGAGATTGGGTGCTCCTCTCGCACTAAACCCTTGTCTGGTATAAAGCTGGCAGTCAGACCCCAACCTGAAGATGCAGGTGCTGTCCCTCCCTCTTTGGATAGGTGGGGGCTGCGTGCAGGGTTTGATGGGGATGAGGGTCTTTCTAATGTTTTAGAGATAGGAGAGGAAGTTATTGAAACAACCTATGGTGTTGACTATGTGAAACAGTATGAAGAGGAGATAGTCAATGTTGAACCTTGTTTAATGATCCTTCCCTCTTTGGATTGGGTTGTTAGGAAAGTTTTGGAGTTTAGTAGAAAGATGGGGGTTTCCTTCTTAGACATAGAGTACAGTGTGGAGGAACTGTTTCAAGAAATAGAAAGAAGACATCAAGCTTGCTCAAGAAGAGGGGGTCATAGCCAGAAAGGGGAGTCCAGTAATCGCAAGGTTAGGAAGCTTAAGAGGTTGAATTCTTCGGTTAATTGTGAGGGCAACAACTCCACAGGAAGAAAAGGTGGGGCTGTTTATGGAGGAGTCAGCAGGAGGGGTTGATACCTAAATGTTGTTAATCATGAGGATGTCAATATTAACATGGAATGTTAGGGGTCTCAGGGGTGTGGACCGGAGAAGATGTGTGAAGGAGATATGCACTAAACAAAAGCTAGATATCTTGGCACTGTAGGAAACGAAGCTGGCTTCTTTTGGGATGTCCAAGGCTAAAGATCTTTGGGGTCGGAGAAACTAGGGCTTCATTCATCTGGATGCAATCAACTCAGTAGGGGGCATTTTGGTTGGGTGGAATAAGGATAAGATAGAGGTTGTGGATTCCATGATTGGTGCTTTTTCGGTTGCTGTTAAATGAAAATCCATAATGGACTCTTTTGAATGGAATTTTGTAGGCGTCTATGGTCCTATTGATGGGCATCACAAAGCCTTGTTCCTTGATGAACTTCAGGTGGTCAGGAGTTTATGGCCTGGGCCCTGGCGTTTGGCGGCAGACTTCAACATAGTTCGGTTCCCGTCGAAGAAGAAAGGGAGACACTATCACTCATAGCAAATGGAAATCTTTTCGGAGTTCATTTGCTCTCAGTAGCTTATGAATCTCCACTTGTTAGGTGCCTTTTTTACTTGGTATAGCAATCAAGCTACGCCAACTATGAGTTGGATTGATCGTTTTCTTGTGTCTCATCATTGGGCAACCACTTCAAGAATGCTTCTTAGCTGGCCGTTCTAAAGTCGGTTTCTGGCCATTGGCCTTCTTGTTCACGAGAAGTGTGACTTCGGCCCCTCCCCCTTTAGATTCGAATTGATGTGGCTAGAGGTGGAAGGTTTTAAAGAGCAGGTTGTTGCTTGGTGGGGGGAGGTATGCAGAGTGACAGATCAGCCAACTACGTTCTTGGGAAAAAATTAAAAATGTTGAAAGGGAAGATGAAGAAGTGGAACTAAGAGTCTTTTGGGAGGCTAGAGGCTTGGAAGCATAGCTGCATAGAGAAAATAGCTAAATGGGATGTTATAGAACAATCCCGTGATCTAAGTGCTAAAGAAAGAATTGAGCGGGAGAAGCTGAAAAAGACTCACTTGTCTTATTTGAAGATGGAAGAGCAGCATTAGCGGTAGAAGGCCATGATCTCTTGGTTAAAAGAGGGGGACTTGAATACGGCCTTCTTTCACATAATAGCCTCTATGAGAGAGTTAATCTTAATTCCATTTCTAAGCTTTCAGTGGATGGGCGGTGGGTGACAGAGAAGAAGGATATCAGGCAGGCAATTTCTCAATTCTACCAATCCCTCTTCACTAAACCCTTTCCTCGCAGGCCTAAGTAAGAAGGGGTAGAATTCAGCAACATTCCTGAAGATAAGGCTGCTTGGTTGGTGCACCCTTTCTTGGAGGATGAGGTTATTTCGGCTATGAAGAGTCTTCCCAAAGACAAAGTGCTCGGTCCTGATGGTTTCCCGATTAAATTCTTCAGGATCTTTTGGGAAGCTATAGGTTTGGATGTCCTGCGAGCCATGTCAGAATTCCATAAAAATGCTTCTTTATGCCGTAGCCTCAATGCTACCTTCATCATCTTGGTCCCCAAAAAATCGGGAGCGGTTGACATCAAAGACTTTTGGCCTATTAGCTTACTGGGCAGCTTTTACAGGATTCTTTCAAAGACCCTTGCTAGGAGAATAGATGAAGTAATGGGTTCAATTATCTCTATGAATCAGAATGCTTTTATCAGAGCTTGTCAAATCATAGGCTGCTCCCTGATTGCCAATGAGTGCATTGATGCGTGGCTTAAAGATAATCGTCCAGGTGTGGCCGTTCACATTGACATGGAGAAGGCATATGACCATGTCCATTGGAGCTTTGTTGAAGATATTCTCCTAAAGATGGGTTTTGGCCTGACATGGTGCAATTGGATCAAAGTTTGTATGTCTTCGGCATCCTTCGCAGTGATGATCAATGGCTAACTAGAAGGTTTCTTCTCTAGTAGCAGAGACATCAGGCAGGGGGGATCCGCTATTGTCGTTTATCTTTAATGTGGTTATGGAGGCCCTTTGTAGACTTGTGTTGAAAGACGAAAGTATGTCCTTGATTCAAGGCTGTCGGGTCAATCAGGCTAGGCCCCACATTTCCCTGATCCAGTATGCTGATGACACTCTCCTTTTTTCTAAAGCAAAGGAGGATTAGATTCGGAATTTGCGTGGGATTCTTCTTATCTTTGAAGCCATCTCTGGCCTTAAAGTGAACTTCCTCAAGTCCAAGATATTTGGAGTGGGTAATGTACCCAATCTTAACTATATAGCGTCTCTGCTGGATTGTTAGCTGGATTCTCTTCCTTATTCTTATCTGAGCCTCCCTCTTGGGGCCAAATGCTCCTCCTCTTTGTTATAGGAACCGGTAGTGGAAAGGGTGGAGCGCAAGCTTTCTTCTTGGAAAGGTAAATATTTATCCAAAGGTGGGAAGATGACCCTTATCAAGAATGTTCTTTCTAGCATCCCCCTTTATTATCTGTCGGTGTTTTCCATCCCCTACTCGATATCAGCCCGTATTGATATTGCTCGAAGAAGATTTCTTTGGGACATTTTTGACGGTTCCTCCTAATAATATCCTCTTGTTTGTTGGAAGTAGATTTGTATACCTTCTTTCATGGGAGGCTTGAGTTTTTCTTCTTTGAAATGTATGAATGATGTGCTTCTCGCAAAATGGCTTTGGAGGTTTGGAGCAGAGAAAGGAGCTTTGTGGAGATTGGTGGTGGCGGCCAAATATGGGTCGGATGCTATGGATTGGACGAGTCGGCCTGTCAAAAGCCCCTATGGTGTTAGTGTATGGAGGCGCATCATGAAGAGGAAAGACTGGTTCCTCAGCCATGTTCAGGTCAGACCGGGTGATGGCTCCTCTATCAGATTCTGAAGGTACTCTTGGGCAGGTGCCTCCTCCCTAGAGGTAGACTTTCTGGAGATTTTTGCCTTAACCAAGGATAAACTTGGGTCAGTCCTCTTGCACAGATGTGGAGAGGTGGGTAGTCTCTCTTGGAATCTGAAACTTCGTCATCCCTTTAATGATTGGGAGCTGCCCTCCATCTCTTCCCTGCTGTGGCGCATTGATCTGGTTAGCTTTGGCTCGGGAGGGGAGACGGATTATCGCATATGGACCCTAAGCAAGGATGATAAGTTTACGGTGAGAAGTGCCTATTTATCAAGGCTGGG
Organism: Platanus orientalis; assembly: GCA_025762735.1. Classification (NCBI taxonomy): domain Eukaryota; kingdom Viridiplantae; phylum Streptophyta; class Magnoliopsida; order Proteales; family Platanaceae; genus Platanus; species Platanus orientalis. The sequence goes on along the minus strand of JAOXJP010229853.1, from coordinate 7,034 downwards.
GGACCAACCCCTTTTCAGCCTTGAGAAATGCATTTGGAAGTCCAAGATGCCCTCTAAAGCGGCTTTCTTGTTTTGGCTGGTCACTCTCAATAAAGCCCTGACGGTTGACCTCCTTCAAGCTAGAGGCATCCAGCTTGCCAATAGATGTTGCCTATGTGAGTGTCATGAGGAGATGACGGCCCATCTCTTCAATCCATTGCCCTGTTTCGATTCAATCGTGGAATTTTTTTATGAGGAGGTTTAATCGTAGCTGGGTTTTCCCGAGGTTGATGGAGATTTTGCTGCAGATGTGCTTGGAGTCTTTATCAGATGTCTCCCCAAGGGGGTGGAGGGCAATCCCAATTGTGGTCTGCTGGTCCTTATGGATGGAACGAAATTCTAGAATCTTCTCCAACATATCAGTTGCTATCCCCAAGCTTCATGAGAGCTCCCTTTCTCTTCTGTTTAGTTGGTCTTTTCAACTCCCTGAGTTTAAGGGGGTGAAATACCATGACTTTGTTTTTGATTGGGATTGGCTGATTTTTTGCTGAGCTCCCCTCAGCTTTGGCTGTTTGTGTACTCCTAGTACTTTTTCAGCTTAATTCAATATATTTTACCGATAATTTTTTTTTTAACATTATGCTTAAGGGGATTTGAAATTGCCGAAATTTTCAACATTTAAACTGTAGTTGGATGATTTCTCTCTTTGATGTACAGTATAGTTTGCAGTTTGGAATAAAGCATAAGAGTATAAATGGGCATTTGAATAGCAAGGGAAATATATATGGACATTTGAATTGCCATGGTTTGTGCAGCATGGGATCACAATCCTTGATGCATGGCAGTGGTGAAGGAACTATCAAGGGAAAAGAAAATTTAAGCAGTTGAAACTAAAATCCAGCCATGGTAATTAGGGAAGAAAAATTATAGAACTTTCAGATGACATCACATCAGATGATTATAGTCGATGTTATGCCTCACCAGTTTTCCTTGGAAATCCTGCAATAATTACCCCAAAAGTTTCTTGATCTTTGAAACCCTTCACCTTCACCTCCATTATATTTTTGAACTTCCTGTGTGTGGGTTTGTCGATTTGCAGCAGTAACCTCCAAAGAGAAATATTGAGAATGCAAAAGTACACCATTTGGGTGACCATGAAAAAAAGCCAAAAGGTCATTGGTTGTCTC
>JAOXJP010229852.1:0-10878 GCA_025762735.1 Platanus orientalis | reverse complement strand
CCATTCATTCATTCATTCTTAATCTGTAAATTCCATATAAATTTTTTGTTCACTCATTTCATTCATACGCAGCGGAATTATGTATCATAAATCATTACCATCCATATCCCTAAAATCAACTTGTAATAAAATTTCCATAATTCCATAAACCTAAAAATAATCCATAATCATGTCCTGACATTCTCATTCACATAAACTAATAATTTGACATAATTTAAATCATCATCTAAAAATCAAATATCAAACCTAAACCAGAATCCAATAACTTATTACATTCTTTCTAAATAAAATAAAATATAATAAAGTAATGTCTTAATGTCTCATGGCATATATCTAATCTTCTTACTCTCTAATCCTGCTTGTTAGCACCGCTTATGCAGTTATCTCCTTATCATCTGTGATGTCAAATTTGGGGTGAGCTTGACAAACTCAGCAGGTAACAATAAACTAAGAAATAATGGATCAGGACTTTTACATAAATTAAGACAAAACAGATAGTTGCATATTTTTTTTAACAATTTACAAAACTGAACAGTTAACATATGTAACATATACTGAACTGAAAACATTAAAAGATATACATATAGACAATCTAAATATAATAAAATAGGTGCACATAACTAAACTAAATAGAACAAGTCGTGTAAAATGGATACATAACCAATACAGATAATAGTTTCATAAGCCAATATTTATAACAATTCCATAAGCCAATACATATGACAATTACATAAGCCAATACAGATAACGGTTATACCATTTAATTCCTATTGAAAAGGGATAGTTACACCATTTGAACCCAAGTGAGAAGGGTTTAGTCACACTATTTAGTCACCAATGAGAAGAGTTCAATCACACCATTTAGTCTCTCATGAGAAGAGTCTAGTCACACCTTTTGACCTCTAGTGAGCAAAGTCCAGTACAGTTCACACCATAAACCAGGTGTGATGAGTATCATCTTTTATCTCCCTTGATGACAAATGGTGGCTTATAACAATACCATAAACAAAAAACAATCAACAATTACAATAGCAGTATAAAACATAAACAATCCATATTAGAATATAAGCAAATTCACAACACTTTAAACTATAAATACTTGATCCTCTTAAGCACAAAACTATGAAACAATAAGAGTTTTACAATAATCATGAAGTACATATCACATTCAAATCATAAATCAATCATATAAACATATACAAATCTTTACAAAATAAGATAATGGTCTCTATGATCCTATTGAAATAATTATCAAAACTAGAAGTACTTGTGCTCCTTAAAACAAAAAAATATATCTTTAAAATCATTGAGTTCGAAACTTTAAATCAGTTTAAAAATTGGAGCAAATCAATCCTTAACATGTAAAATATGAATCTAAAACATTATAGAACCTCAAGATTTTACAAAAAAAATCATGTTACTTTACGTTCTTGAAAAACCTCAAAAAACCCATTTAAAAACTTTTGATCTTTATTTCAAAACAATTTAAAAAATAGAGTATATCTTTATAAGACACTTCTATGATCTTAATAAAGTAAAAAATGAAATTAGTTTAATGTCCCATACAAAACAAATTTTCTTTTTCAAAACGAATCAAAATTAGTGAAGAATGGTTAGAAATCCATTAAAAAACCAGAATAATCTTTGCAAAAACAAATTTAGATTAGTTCTAGGAACCTTTGACATTAAAAAATAAAGTTAGTTTAGTGTCCCATACCTCTTGATTGATGCAAAATTCCTTTTAAGCTTTGTTCTTCAGAAAAATCTCCATATCTTTGCAAAACCTAGTTTTTCCTCTTATTTCTCTTCAAAATCCCTACTCTTGTAAATTTTCTTCAAAATATCATCTCTCCTATGATTTTCTATATTTTTATAAGCTTAAATAGCAATCATAATCTCCAATTTTGTGTTTAGGTAAGTCTCTAGTGAAAAAGTCATTAAAATTTTATAAAAATTGTTGTTGAATAAAATTTTCTGCTTTTATGACGTCATCCCGTTTAGAATTTTTTCAACATAGACACCCGATGAAAAAATGACCATAACTTTTTCTATAAAACTCGTATTCACTCGCCATTTTTTGTTGAAAAATAGACTTTAAGATCTTTCCATGAATATATAACTTGCTCTCTAATTCGTCCCACATTTTTATTGGCGTATTTTTAAAGTTACCTCAAAATCTATTGATTCAGACCATATAAGATGACATAAACATTTGGTGAGAAAATTTTCATAACTTCTTTTTGGAAACTTTAATTCACTCATTGTTTGTCACATTGGAAAGTAGACCCATAGATATTTCCAAGCATATATTATTTGTAGGGTGATTCTTATAGGATTAATACATATTTATTTATGAAGTTGTACCTATTGTCTGAGACAGCTTTAGAACTTGTCATGTCCTTGACCTTTTTTTTCTTGATTAGTAAATTTTCCTTAACTTTTTTGTTTGGTGTCTGTTTCGTTCGTCATTTATTGTGTAGGAATCTAGACTTCTGTGCCTATGCAAAGGTATAAAGTTCACTCATATATTCTCTCTACATTTTTTGTTGGTGTTTTTATAAAGTTGTGTCAATGTTTAGATCAACATATGTACATTTAAGTGGTCCTATGTGTATACAAAATGTATATGACATGTGTTAGCATTCTAAGTGTGACACTTGTATAGTAAAATGTGCATCATGGTGCGGGGTGTTACATTTACCAAGGTGATGACAGTTTAGAAACTAAAGCTTTGTAAAGCTTAGGTTGGTCTTCATGAGTAGCAATGAAGACGTAGAGCCGTAAGAGATTCACAAAGAAAAAGAGGTATTATCACAGGTATAAACGCTAGACAACGAAAGAGAGAGCATCGGTCTCTAAGTAGGAGATTGTTGAAATGAAGTCTGATGCAAGGCTAGAGGTGAGAAGGAACCAGGAATCAAGTTCTAGCAAAGTTGGATTGATTTAACCTAATGGCAGATCGATTTGGACCCTTTTGGGAAAACCAGGCTTGCAAATAGACTGGGCACCAGAGAAGTGCCGGATGATCCTACCGATCAAGCAGATCGATCTGACGACAATGAAACAAGATTTAGAAAGTCTGTGGATAGCTAGGAAACCTTGGTTTCATGGTAGGATTAACTTGTATGATCTATATAAGGTTTCTATTATTGTTTAGGATTTAAGAGTGAAAATATTATAAGAGAGTGAAAAATATTATGAGAGAAGAGTGATTTTGTGAGAGATTGAGAGAGAACACTTGTAATCTTTCCCGAATAGTGAAGCTTTCTCAATGGCTTCATGATTTATCCCCAACTTGGGGTTTTCCATGTAAATCCTATGTTCTTGTAGTGTGCTTGTGGTCTAATTGTTTTACTTTGATTATTATTACTTATTGTTTCTTGTTTGGTTTAATTGGTAGGATTTTTGGCTTAAATGCTGTCCAATAGCAAATGGGTTATCGTTTGGATACCTAAATTCCTTCTAATATTTTAGCTTTTTTTTGTGGTAACTCTAATATTTTAATTATTTAGTACCTCTAATTTTTTAGAACTTACAGTTTAATATTAAAGTTTTATCTATAATATTATAAATTATTTTTGAGATAATGTTTTTCAAGTATAAGATGTCAAAATGAATTTAAAAAAAAAGTTACATTTCATGCAACAACTTGCTTATTCCTTGTTAGATTTAGTTAAATAGGAATAAAATTTGGGTGGATAGGTATATGCATCGCATTTTTTGAGGTAATTTTATTTTGTAGTAGCTTGGGCTAAGAGACATTGATGCAATCAAGCGTTAGGGATAAATCTTGCCTAACAGATTAAGAACAACCTTCCACAAACCTGTTGATTTTTTCAACTGGAAATACCAAGAACAAGGACTTGTTGATTTTTCTATAAGAAAATACCAAGAATTAATAGAGAACAAATCTCAACAAAGAAAACTTTTATTCAATAACTCAATAATAGTAATAATTCTTCATTACATTTCTACTTATTTATAGACTAAAGACTCAAAATATTGAAAAACCCTAAACAAATGTAAAGAAATTCGTCCAAAAATTTGTATGGAAAGATTTCAATCAAGTGCATCATCTTAGAGTGAGGTTTTCTCCTTTAAACTAGTAAAATTTGATTTCTTTTAGTGTGAAATAACTATTATATCCCTTGAAATCTTCTTTTTAACACATCAAAAATCTCATCAATCAGACATCTTTGTGAAGAGTTATACCATACAAAAGAAATACTGTACAGAACCTTCCAAATTACGAATTTGTGTGAATTTCCCTTTTTAAACCCAAATAAAACCTTAATCTTCTAAAAACTCTCTCCTACTAAAAACCAACACTTACCAAATAAAAAAATTCCTAATAAAAACCAAAAGACTAAACAAAAGAAAATCTTTCTAAATAAAATAGAAACCAAATTAAACCTTATTGGTAATTGCTTTTCTATCTTAATTTTTCTCTGAAAAATGTCCACCCTGAAATCGCATGTTGTCATGTATTGCACTGCATCATTCTCCCATGGTTGAAAAGAATTCATCTTTGAATTAAATGCATATTCATCATAACAATCAGTATAATGCTTGACATTAACCACATCAGATGTTCAAAGTTGCATTCAAATTCTTTCTTCCCACACAAATCCTCAACAAGATTATTAAAATTGTTTTGTCTAGGAGGTCATGGGATAGACATAAACACCTCTTCATACTTTAAAAATAATAAATTCATCATCAGTGGCAACTAATCATCATATTTGATAAAAATCTAATACTTCATCTCTACTATTCCATAAAATACATCGTCATCGTATAAAGGTTTATCAAAGATATCACCATCATCATCATATACATGATTATCAAAAATAGGCAAAGATGAATATTTTTCACTTGAATCGTTCGACTCTTGAAATATAGAATCAGTATCCAATTTTCTAAAAACCTCTTCCTCTATACTACTATCCCAATCAAAGAACTCTTTCGGATATAAACTCGATCGGGTTTTAGGGATCTCAATCATCCACCTAGATTCTCATTGCTTATCAGCACAATTGTTTATGGGGTTTTCTACCGCTGGCCTCCTCCTTAGCCTATACGCATCAAAGGGATTTTTTTTTATATTTATTATCATCATTGTCATTATTCTCCATGAAACATGGATTTAGTGAATGATTTTGGCATTAAATCGCAATTTGTAATGAAATCATTTATTGAGTTAACTATCGGGTCAACATATTAAACTGCTCATCAAGGTGTTGAGCTAATCGTGTGATATCATCACGCTCGTACACATCATCCAATGAAACTTCAGGATCACTAACACGTCTCCTTAGCATAGTGTAGGAAAATCAAAGCTAGCTCTAATATCAACTGATGCAGTCGAGCATTGGGGATGAATCTCTCCGAACAGATTGAGAACAACTTTCCACAAACCTGTTGATTTTCACAATTGAAAATACTAAGAATAGGGACTTGTTGATTTTCTCAAAAGAAAATACCAAGAATTAATAGAGAACAAATCTCAACAAAGAAAACTTTTATTCAATAACATAATAGTAATAATTCTCCAGCATGTTTTTGCTTATTTATAGACTGCAGACCCAAAATATTGAAAATCCCTAAACAAATAAAAAATTTTTGCAAAAATTCATATGACAATATTCCAATCACATGCATCATCTTAGAGCGAGGTTTCCTCCTTTAAAATGGTAGAATTTGATTTTTTTAGTGTGAAATAATAATTGTATCCCTTGAAATCTTCTTTCCAAGGCATCGAGAATCACATCAATAAGATATTTGTGAGAAAAATTGTGCCATCTGAAAAAAATACTGCGTAGAACCTTCCAAATTACAAATTTGTACATATTTCCTTTTTTTGAACCCATATAAAATCCTTGTCTTCTAAAAACTCTCTCCTACTAAAAACCAACGCTTAACAAATAAAAAGCTTTCCTAATAAAACCCAAAAAACTTAACAAAAAAAAAAAATCTTTCTAAATAAAATAGAAACCAAATTAAACCCTATTAGTAACTATTTTTCTGTCTTGATTTTTCTCTGAAAAATATTCACCTTGAAATCATGTGTTGCCATGTGTTGCATTGCATCAAACATCTTAGGTCTGCCCTCTTTACTGACGCTGCAATGATTCATGATTTATATGATGGAAATAGCTAAGGATCTGGGCATCTCTACTTTAAAACTGATTCTTTGAGTTAATCAACATTTTGAAGGTTGAAGATAAACATAAGATCATTCTATCATAAAAAACATTAGAGAAAGCTTTTTTTGTTGTTGACCATTTCACACAAGGACCAAGATCAAACAATAGGACTGCTCATTTAGTTGTAAATCAGGTTTTAGTGTTTTACATGTAAACCCATTTTCTACTTGGGTGCTTCGGTCTCTTTGAAACTTTATATGTTGAATGAATACTTTTTGGCTCTTTAATCTATCATCTTCATACCAAAAAAAAGAAAAAGAAGAAGCAGATAAGCAGATTCAGTGGAGCCTCCAAAATGGTAATTGTTTCAAGAGATATGCTTGTAACTCCTAATTTCTTTTTAATAAAGACTCAAAATTTCTTTTGAAAATATAGAATTTAAGTAAGAGCACTTTTCTATACCTTTAGCCAAACAAAACTAGGAGTATATCATAAACAAATAATCAAATAAAACAATGAATAATTGATCTTTGAAGCATAGATTTGATGAGAGTGAGTCTTCCTGCATAAGATAATAGACGAGTTTTCCAACCAGCCAAGCACTTCTTGATGCTCTCTAAGATGCTTAGCAGTCCACATATGAGAGTTTGCTAGAGATCAATGGCACTACTAGATATCTCATAGGGAGATTACCCATATTGAAGTTGAGAATTTTCTGAAGACTAAGGACTTCTGTCTTTACTACACCTACAAACATTTGAGTTGACTTTGCCTTGTTCACTAGTAATCTAGAGTAATCTACAAAAGTGGTCAGCACCCTATTGATTGTTGATAGAGATGTTTCATCCACCCTGGAAAAAATCATAAGATCATCTGCAAAAATTCAGTGAGATAAATTTATACATTTGCATTTAGGGATTAAAGACATATTTCCCTCCAGTATTTCCTTCTCAAGGAGAGTGGAAAAACACTCCATGACCAAACAAAATAGTAGTGGGGAGATTGGGTCTCCTTGTCTGAGGCCCCTTGAACTTGGAAAACACCCCTTGGGAATGCCATTTATTAGCACAGAGAATCTAGGACTTGTAATACACTCCATAATCCACCTACAAATCTAGTTAGGAAATTCATCTTCACCAGAGTTTCCTGAAGAAACTCCTAAGAAGCTATTTCCAATGATTGATCTCCCTTGAAAAGCTGTTTAATTTTGCCGTACCAAAGAATGAATCACCTTGTTTAGCCAGTTCGCTAGTATCTTAGTGATAAACTTATATAAGAGATTACATAGCGTAATCGGTCTATAGTCATCAAAGCTTATTGCATCAAATCTTTTTGGAATGAGAGAAATGAAAGTAGAGTTAATTCAACACCTTAGCCTTCTTGATTTGAAGAAAAATTTATTTGCCTCTGTCACTTCTTTTCCTACCACTTCCTATGCTACTTTGAAAACATTCAATGTGAACCCATCTGGGCCTAGATCTTTCCCTTCTTTTCCCTCCCAAAATCACTCTCTTGATCTCATCCTCCTCCACTTCTGCGGTAAGCAACAATTTTTCCTCTTCAGTTAGGACTTTCTCTAGTCGCCAGTTGTGGTGTTCATTTGGGTGCAATATGTTTGGTGCCAAATTTTTTTATTTTTATTTTTTATTTTTATAGTATGCCTCTGCCTCTTCTCTAATCAACTCTTCATCCTCAACCAAAGTGTCATCTTCCTTTTTGATGCGATTGATTTGATTCTTGTTCCTTCTTACCATCAAGGACTGGTGGAAGAATTTGTTATTTTCATCACCTGAATCTAGCCATTGAATGCGAGAATTTTGTCTTAACATGCTCTCCTCTGCTTTTAGGGCTTGGACATACTCCATTATTTTCTCCTTTTCCATTTTTGCTAAAAGATCATCCCTAGGTACCGTCCTTCTGGCATCTTGAATTTAGACATTTCTTTTCTCAATTTTTCAACCTTTACATCAATCTGCCCAAACGCCTCCCTATTCCACAATTTCAGCTTTACCTTCACACTTTTTAGTTTATGTGACACAACATATAATGGATCACCAGCAATTTGTGTGTCCCATGCATCCTTTACAACATTTAAGAAATCTTCATGTTCAGTCCACAAATAAAAAAATCTAAATGTTTTGGGATATCCATCCTTTCTTTCACTACACATTACCACGCATAGAGAGTGATAAAAAAAATACCTAGAAGTAAGAATGTAGCGTTCGACCACAAAAACTTTTCTTTCCATTCACCATTGACAAGGGCCCTATCAAGTTTGTAATCAATTCTCCCTCCATCTTCCTATTTATTCGACCAGGTGAGTTTTTGCCCCCACCATTTTAGATCATCCAACTCCCAATCAAATAAACACTTATTGAGGTCATCTACAGCCTCCCAGTTTATAAGGTCACCACCTATTTTCTCATGATCATATCGGATGCAGTTGAAGTCTCCCACAAGCAACCACGGTCTAGTGGTGTTTCTACTATTAATTTGTTGCCACAAATCCTGTCTCCCACTTGCTGAATTTTTCACATACACTGCTGAAATCATAAACTCCTCCTTCACAATCCTGCTCTTAATTTGACAAGTGACCATTTGTGATGACTTTTGGTGAACAGTTACTATCAGCTCATCCTCCTTGAACAGCACCCAAATCCTACCATTGTAATGATGGTCATACTTCACCCTATAAAATTATTTTTCATGACTTCTTCTACATTCTCTTCTTTGATCTTTGTCTCAACTAGTATACAAATGTTTGGTTTTTCCCACCTTAGTAAGTTTGCTACTTCTCTTTGTTTTGTAAGACCATTTAGTCCTCTAACATTCCACATAAGCATTTTGAGCATCATAAAGATTTTTGATTTTGGGCACTCCCATTTTTCAAAACGATTGTTCTCCCACATTCATTCACACTCTTCCCCTTCTTTTTTTTAATAGGAATTCTTTGAGAAGTAAACTTACTCAAGATTGGCCGATGTTGGTGTTGTAGTTGATGAAGACTTTTGACTAGGCTAGATGGGTTGTTTCCTCCTATCTCTTTCTCAGGTACGCTGCCTTCTTGTTCATTCTTTGTATTTCACCCATCCTCATCATCCATTGCCACTCCCTCATGATTTTGGTCTCCAGGTGTGATGTTTCATTTCCATCTTCTCTATCCTCCCCCTTCGCTTCAAGAGTGGATGCTAACACCTCAAAATCTATTCTTTGATACTTCCATTTCATTATTCTCTACATCCCTAGATTTTTGTGGTGTTTCTTTCTTTTTCTCAACAGTTTCAACCTGCCCATCCTGACTAGTTCCCTCCTCCAGTACTTCTTTATTTTTGTCCTTTACATGCCATACTTGGATAGGTTTTGGCATCTTTGGTTTCTTTTGACATTTCTCCTCTCCATGGCCAAAACAACAACATGATGAGCATTGCATCGGCTTCCAATCGTACACAACTTTCTGAGAGTATGATTCTCCATCCATAGTGACAATGGTGACCTTTTCTGGAAGTGTTTCCACAACATCAATCTCAACACACAACCACACGTAAGATAATCTTTCTTTGGACTTTGTGTATCTATCCGTGTACATGGGCTTCCCAATCACACTTCCTATTGTGCTTAAACTTTCTGTGGACCAAAATTCAAAGGGAAGGCCTGGTAGTGAGATCCACATGGGAATTTTTTAAGATTGATTTTTTCCATCTCAAGTTTTGTGTTCCATGCTCACAGGAATAAAGTTTTTCTAGCCTCTATCCATGGACCATTCTCTAAGACCCTCTGCTTATCTTCTTTGCATTTGAAAATGGAGGATGAATACTCCACTCTCTATTAGTGATACTTCCATACCACCCTTAAGCTTCCATAGTTTTGTTGTGATCTCCTTCATGTACAAGTAGCTAGTTCATCGTCCCATGAAGATCCCAACTAACATATTTCTCCATTTACTTGCTTCCTCTTCAATGGCACTTCTTATGCACTTGGCGATCTTCTCCTCATTCGACTTTGCCAGTGTGACAAAGTGTAGGTTCAGCCCTTCATCAATTTGCATGGAATTTTCAAAGAGAGCTCGCCCCAAGTTCTTTTCTTGTTATTTTTTTGCATCCTCCTCCACATTTCTGCCCAGCTTTGGCCAGCTACCTCAACCCGTGTTGTATCTGCACCATTCTCATTTGGTTTCTGCTTTCCTTCAGTCCCTCCAGATCTTGCCCTAGATCCCACAATGGCCTGGGATCCCTCCACACCATCACCGTTGCCTGCATCTTTTTCTTATATTTTCTACAACATTTTAACGATCATATTTTTCATTTGTTGTGTTGTATCGCCATTCAGATCTGATGCACCTATTATCCCCGACACCTTCGCCCACATCTCGGCTAAAAGCACTTAAAGATCCTCGTGTGTGTTAGGTTTATATATTGTCAATACCATGTCAAAACAGTTGAGTTGTAAAGTAAGTGTTAAGTCCAAGATAGTGTTCCACGCTCAAATGAAAGAAGGCGAAGAAGGACTAAAGACTTATAAGATCAAGATAAGTACCAAAGGAAAAGAACAAGTTCAAGATCCAAGTTGAAGACTCAGTGCAAAGAAGCTAAATCTGAAGATTGACAAAAAGAAGGTTGAATGGATGCTCATGACATGCACTAACCTCGAAAAATATCCACACTTTGCACGATGCACTAAAGCAACTAAAGTAAAACATAAGATAAAGTGTGAGATGCTAAAAAGGGCCTTAATA
>JAOXJP010229851.1:0-10878 GCA_025762735.1 Platanus orientalis | reverse complement strand
ATATATATATATATATATATATATATATATATATATATATATATATATAGTAGGGTATTACTCTATTACGAATTTTCTCCAAAAACACTCTTATTTTCTCTTTCTTTTTTTCTTTATTCTTCATATATATATATATTTTATTTATTTATTTATTTTGTGGCTCTAATATATTTTTGCAAGTTTAATCTTAGTATCAGAGCCAAAGATCACAATCAAACAACAAATCTAAACCCAAGAATCGCAATAGAAATCACCTGCACCACCAGGGGATATTGACATCAGCAAGCTGCATAACCGCTATAACTACTGAGGTTAGAGTTTTGCTAGATCTTGATGTCTTGAGTTTTATGGTGATTTTTGCCAATTTTTTTGTGTCTCTTTATATTTTTGTTTGATGTTTTTGTAGAGAGACCTTGAACAACCCCGTTTTGTGTAAATATCATATCTACAAAGATGAAAGAAGTTTCAGTTCGATTCCTTTGAAAGAAAGAGTCGTTTTTATTTTTATTTTTTATTTTTTATAAGGAATCCATAGAGACAAGTCCCATTTGATTCAATTAAGGATTGGGAGAGTTATTGTAATTTTCAGCTAATTTGGGAAATGACGCCTAGAATAAGTTATGAGCCATCTTTGGCTCAATTTTTTGGACATTAGATTGAATCCTTTAAAAGGAGTTATCATTTTTTTGTAGGGAACAAGTATAAATAACTCTTGTGTGATTTGTGGGAGATCTATTAGATCTTGTCAAAATGACAGTTCGACATGCCAACTGGTCGATAGTTTTGTGTTCGTTCTTTGGGACTTGGTTTTCATTTTTTTTAATTAGTGTTGAAGATTTGTGATGAACCCTAGCAAGTTGTAAAGAATCTCTCGATTGTGTATCATTCAACAAAGGTTTGTATAACTTGTGGGATATGGTGTTGTTGAATTCTATGTTCCCTCATGTACTAACACATGTTATCCAGTCAAGATCCTATTGTGCATATAAGCAATATTCAATATGTCAAAAATAAATTCTAGACAACCATCTGATGAGTCAAATGGTTTATCTCGGGAAGACATTGAGGTCTTCTGCCAGCTCATGTCTAAACTTAAGATTTCTTCAGTAGCCCCTACATCATCATTTACATCTTCAAGCTCAAGTACATTTGCATCAGTTTTATCAGCATCTATTTTCACATCCCAGAGTTCCTAGATCATTGATTCAGGAGTCTTTCATCACATGATCAGTATGTCTTCCCTCTTTACGTCCTATCATGGTAGTTTCGGAAAAGATGGTTCATGTTGCTGATAGTTCTTACTCATCTATAGCTGGTTTTGATGATATACTTACCACCACTTTTTTATTGTTGTCTTCTCTCCTTCATGTTCCTAATTTTACTTTAAATTTGTTGTCCATAAATCAACTCACTAAAAGTCTTAATTGTAATGTTATTTTTTTTCCTTTGCTATTATTTGTTTCAGGACTTGGAGACAAAGATGATTATTAGCATTGGGTATAAGAAAGATGGTCTTTAAATGCATCTTCAGTAATAAAACGGAATATCTCCCCTACTACTATAGATGAGTTGTTCCAATGGTACCAACATCTTGGTTATTTGTCATTTTTTTTTACTAAGAAAGATATTTCCTAAATTGTAGTCTTCTTCTACAAATTTTCATTGTAAACCTTGTTAGTTAGCAAAACATTGCCATTCGATTTGTCCATTGAGTGATAATAGAAGTTCATCGGCATTTTCTATTGTTCATTCTAATGTTTGGGGTCCTTATTTGGTTACCTCTTTATTTGGGTTTTGATATTTTGCTACTTTTATAGATGATTATTCTTGAGTAACATGGGTCTATTTCTTAAAGAGCAAAAGTGATGTTTGTACTACATTTAAATCATTTCATAACAAGATTGGTACATAATTTAACGCTAAACTTTGTGTCCTAATGTTTGATATTGGTGGAAAATATCTTTCCAGTTTCCTTTCCTCACATTTTGATAAGTCTAGAATTGTTCACCAGATTACATATTCGGGTACTCTTAAACATAAAAAGTTAGTTGAAAGGAAAAATATACACTTACTTAAAATTGCTCGTGCCATTATGTTTATAATGAATGTGCCTAAGACCTTCTAGTCTGAGCCATTCAAACAGTTGCTTACCTTATGAACAGGATACCCACCATAGTTATGTCATTTAAATCCCCCTTGAAAGTACTATTTGCTAAAACTCTTTTGTTTTCTTTACCTCCAAAAACCTTTAGGTGCATTTGTTATGTACATATATCAAAAAATGATCGCACCAAACTAGACCCAAAAGCACTTAAATGTGTTTTTTTAAGTTATGGTACAAATAAAAAATAATACATGTGTTTCCATCCACTTAACTGTAGACAGTTTGTATCTTAGGATCGATGTGACATTTTTTCAGTTTATTCATTTCTTTTATTTGAGTAAGGCTTCTCTTTAGGGGGAGAATTTAGGTGAAGAGTTTTCTTCATTTCTTCCTGTTCCATTTCTTTCATATTATTTTGATAATGGTGGTGCCGGTGAAAAAGGAGGAGATTGAACTTCAAGTGTACACTCAAAGAAAGAAGCAAAGTAATAAGGATCAAAATCAGTAAGATGATCAAAATCAACAAAGTGATCAGAATTCTCATCTCCCCATTCAGGAGTCTTCTTTGGATCTAGTTCTTAAAACAGGTAACATTCATTCTTCCCATGAGTTAGTAAATGATTTTGACATTCCTATTGCTCTCAGAAAGGGTGTTAGATCATGTACTTAGTATCTCATATCTAATTGTGTCTCATATCATGCTCTTTCTTCTACTTTTCAAAGTTTTTTTTTTTGTTTTCAGTCACTATCTCTCATAGTCTACCTAAAGCCTTATCACAACCATAGTAGAGGGTTGCTATGGAAGATGAGATCAATGCCTTGGAATGGAATGACACATGGGAGTTAGTTGACCTTCTACAAGGGAAGATGACTATTGGGTGTAAGTGGCTGTTAACTATGAAGCACAAGTCGGATGGCTCAGTTGATAGGTACAAGGTTTGTCTGGTTGCTAAGGGACACACATAGACCTTAGACAATGACTATTAGGAGACCTTTGCTTCTATGGAAAAAAATGAATTCAGTTCAAGTCTTGATCTCACTTATTGCAAGTCAGGGATGGCCTCTACTCCAACTTGATGTAAATAATGCTTTCTTACATGGAGATTTGACAGAATTTTACATGAATCCACCACCTAACTTCTGAGTGCCAGGCATAAAAGGAAATGTATATAAGCTGAAGAAGGCTTTTTATGGGCTAAAACATCCCCCAAGAGGCTAGTTTGAAAGGTCTAGGGAAGCCATGATTAAGATTGGATAAAAAAAATACCAAGCGGATCATACTTTGTTTGTGAAGAGACAAGGTCAAAAAATGACAACACTTATTGTATATATGGATGATATAGTAGTTACAGGTAGTGATGAGGTGGAAGTAGTGGAGCTTAAAAGCACTTTAGCTAGAGAGTTTGAAATCAAGGATCTTGGGTCACTTAAGTATTTCCTTAAAATTGAAGTTGTAAAGTCTAGACAAGGGATCTTTCTTTGTTAAAGGAAATATGTTTTGAACTTGCTAAAGGACTCAGGAATGATGGGTTATAAGCCATGTGCCACACCTATTGAGATAAACCATAGACTCAAAGAAGATGATAGTGAGAGGTTGATTGATGTTGGTAGATATTAAAGACTCATGGGGCATCTTATTTATCTATCTTTAACTAGACTAGACATAGCATATGTGGTCAGTGTGATTAGCCAGTTTATGCATACTCCAACATCAGTTCATATGAAAGCATCATATAGAGTTTTGAAGTATTTGAAGTGTTATTTCGGGAAAGGTATCCATCCTGTTTAAGAAACATGATCATCATAGTGGCTATGACAACATATACTGATGTTGATTGTGATGATTCATTGACTGATAAAATGTCTACTTCAGGCTATTGCTCCTTTGTTTAAGGTAATCTTGTCGGATGACGTAGCAAAAAACAATCAGTACTGGCTAGATCAAGTGTAGAAGCTGAATTTAGGACTATGAAAACTATAATCTATAAATTACTGTGGCTGAAGATGTTACTGAACTTCAATTTTTAGTGAAATGACCAATGAGTTTATTTTGTGATAACAAAGCTACCATCAGCATTGCACATGATCCAATACAACATGATCAGACCAGACATGTGGAGATTGGTCGGCATTTCATCAAAGACTATATTAAGTCAGGTTGGATATGTATTCCCTTTGTTCAGACCAAGTATCAAATTGTAAATGTGTTCACCAAAGTTTGAGTGGTGCTCAATTTTCATACCTTATAGACAAGCTGAGAATAATAGATATTTATTCATTACCTTGAGAGGGAGTGTTGAGATATAATGTATTGAGGGTAGTATGGTGACATTGGTTGTATAAATGTATCTGTGTGGTATACCACACCAAGGGTATACCAACTCTCTCTCTCTCTCTCTCTATATATATATATATATATATATATATATATATATAGATATATATATATATTGAAGTATGGACTTAGCATAAGTTGCTTGAGATAGAAACATATCAGATGAAATAGAGCAGATATCAATACCTGGAAAGTTGAACAAAAAGGGAAGAGTCTATAAGACATATACGGAACCCTTAGGAGAGTAAATATTGAGAAAACTACTCATGCCATGCTGGTGGTTTTTTACAGAGGCCGTAGAATGCTTTTTGAAGTTTGTAGACATGATGTGGAAAATCAGGGTCCTTAAACATTGGAGATTGATGCATATATTTCTTCAAAGACAAAACCATGTTAAAATGCATTTTTAACGTCAAGTTGCTGGATGGAGCAATAAAAATGAAAGGTAAGGATAAAATTAGTCAAACTGCTGTAATCTTAATAACAGGGCTAAATGTCTTAGTAAAATCCAAACCATACTGTGGATTATAGCCCTTGGCCACTAAGTGGGCTTTGTGTCAAACAACATTATTGGCGGCATCTCATTTTAACTTGTAAATCCACTTACAATTGAGGAAACATTGAGAGGGGGAAAATGGGACAATAATCAAGGTGCCTTGGTTTTAGAGGGCCTAGAACTCCTCAGACATGGCCTTGCACCATTAAGGAAAATGAGCAACGTCAATGTAACATGTTGGCTCAAGAATATAAGAATCCTGGACCATCAAACAAATACATTTTTGGGGTTTTACATTTCTGGCTTTGCTACGAGTTAGCATCAGATGATGATTTTCAGGACAAGAGGTGGGAGTAATGATGGAGTGGGGACCAGTGTGAATGGAAGGAGGGGAGGGGCAAGCTGTAGAGGACGATAAAGAGGAGGGGTTGAAGACATGTGAGAGTAGGGAGACATTGAGTTTTGTTGGATAAAAGTAAGTGGGGGAAGAGAGAGAATTCGACGGTGAAGAGGAAGTAGAGGGAGATGGTAATGAATCCAACGGTGGATAGTGAATGAGATTGGATAATGAAGAAGATTGAAGATGAGAGGGAATAAAAGTCATAGAAAGCGGTTGTTGACTTGACTTGGATGACAACATAGAAGAGACAAACATGCTGGGGTCAAGATTAACTAGAGATGGTAAAGAAGTAGAGTGTAGAGGTAGTTTGAAATGGAAAGATATCCTCATAGAACAAAACAAATAAGCTAATGTAGACATGTCCGGTAGTGTGATCTAGATACATATAACCCTTGGAGTGAGGGTAGTGACCAATGAAGACATATAGATGAGAAGAGGCCTAAAGTTTGTCATGGTTGTAGAGACACAAACAAGGAAAACAAGACGAGCAAACACACGTAATGTTTGACAATCAGGCCTATAGTTAAACAATTTTTGAAATGGAAACATATGTCTTACAACAAATGAGAGAAGACAGTTGATTAAATAGATAGAAGTGCACATGACCTCAGCCTAGGAATAAATAGACATACCAATAGTGTGATGTAAGGCTATATAAGTTTCGATTATGTGGTAGTGTTTACACTTGACGTTCCCATTCTAAGTAGGCATAAACGGGCAAGACAATTAATTGGTGAATTATTACATTAGACACAAAAAAATGTTGAAATCGATTATTGTTAAATTCACCATCGTCGTGACTTTGCAAAATTTTAATGGCATGTGAGAGAAAAATTTTCTACTTGAGATTTAAATTGAGAAAAAGTAGAAAATACATCATATTTTTGCTTTAGGAGATACAACCATGAAAACCGAGAATAGTCATCTACAAAGAGAACATACAATTTGAAACCAGATGCAAAGGGGGAAGGAGAAGGGCCCCAACCATTAATGTGTATTATTTCTAATGGAAAATAATTTATAGTGATGGGGAGTGTAGAAGATGTAGCCGATGAGATTTGGCTACAACTATAACACCCTGCATCACACTTAAAAGGTAAAAAAGGTAATTTGACACATGTAAGGATAAAATTTTAATTCAACATATTTAGACAGACCTTAGAGTGGTTTAGGAACCCATTGGACCAAGCTTGAAGTGCAGAGCCCAAGTCTAACCTCAAACTTCTCAAGTCCTAAAGTTGTCCCAACAGCGTATTTGGGGTAACTTTGTAGGAAAACTTTAACCAACCCTAATATAATTTGAGAGTAAACCATACATGTTTGAAAATATCTGTAAGTCTACTTTCCAAGGCATCAAATGGTGTGCAATTTCAAGTTTCCTAGAATAAGTTATGCCAATTCTCCCACAATGTGTTTGAGCTAACAGTACTACGTAATTGGGGTAGCTTCCAAGGCCCACTGACACCAATCCTGAGTGAAATAGGACATGATCCAACCTTTTTTAAAAGATACTGAAGTTTAGTTTCCAAGCCAATAAATGGTTTGCAAAAAGGGGCTTTGTAGATAAAGTTATGGCTGATTTACTAGGGAGTGTCAGTGTAGATTTTTTCTGGGAGTTGCAATCGGTCTGATCGATCACGAATGAAGCAACATGGTCCTTGGGTGATCCGTGATTGATCACAGATCTCATGATCGATCACGACATGCTTAGAAGTGCTGAAAACTCTAGAAAATTATATTTTGTGCCATTTATGACATGGCTTGCATCCATTTGACTCCCACACATATGTGATCTCGTATTGGATGAGTTATAACACCTCTACACCCTCATTTAGGTCATTTAGAACAAAAATAGTAAAGGTCTTGGATATTAGATAAGCTTGGGAGAGGAAGAGTGAGATTTTCCCCTAACTTGGTAAGTTTCACTCCCAACTTTGAAAATCCACTAGAATAGCTCATTTTCTTTCTAGATTTTCATGATCTACCTAGTTAACACTCTTCCTACATCATTTTACAAAAAATAGAAGCAAAGGGAAAAAGATTTTGGAGGGTCAGAGAGCTTGAATAAGCAAGAAAGAAGAAATAATGAGTTTTCATACATGATGTGTTCATTTGATTTCCTACCATTTTCTTCATGGCTATTCTTTAATATGATTTTTATTTTAGTTTCTTCACCATTTGATTGTTAATCTATGAAGTTTTGGTGGGTTCACATCATTTGATTCTTAGATCTATGAGATTTTTGTGAGTTTTCATACATGATATGCTACTCTTTTGGCTTCTTGTACCTTGATTCATTGGTATTCTTTGTTTTGGGTGAAATCTTAATTCCCCATCACTTGATTTGTTTCATCTATAAGGATTGACAAGTTTTCATCACTTGATTTCTAGGTTTATGAGATTTTGTGTGAGTGTTCATATATAATGTGCTACTCCTTTGTTCTCCTACTATTTTTTTCATGGTTATTCTTCATTTTGACTAGTATTTAGATTTTTCTATCACTTGATTGTTAAGTCTTTAAAGTTTGATAAAATTACATCCCTCGATTACTAGATTTATGAGATTTTTGTGAGTTTTCATATATAAAGAGCTACTCCTTTGGTTTCTTGTTCTCTTGTTCATTTTGTAATCTTTAGTTTGATTAAGATATCAGTATCTTCTTTATTTATATTGTCTTATCTTTGATTTTGAGTGGGTTTAATTCATCTTAGCACTAAATCCATAGAGGATTAATGAGTTCTTAAGTTGATTATGTTATTCATCTGTTTTTCTGCACTTTCCTGTTGGGTAAGATTACATATTTCCATACCTTGTTGCTAGATCTATGTATGTTTGACGATTCTAATAAATTCTATGGAGCGACTTCTTCCATTATGCCTTGGTAGAAGCCTTTGTTTGTGAGAAATTCTGGATTCCACATGAGTATCACTAGATTTATTCATATTTGGGCATGTGTCATGTAAGATTTACTCATTCATTTGCCCTACCAACATTAATTCATTGAAATCCTAAGTTTTTCTTTGTGATTGATTATAATGAGGTTGGATTCTTGTAAAATTGTAAAAGAGAAAATGATTACTATTGTTTACACTTAAAGTTTGCCTTGATTTTCTTATACTTTAGATTTCTATTTATATCATCATTATTAGTTTGTGCTCTCTTCTTAATTTGATTAGCTCCAAACTTTGTTGCTTGTTCTATTTCGTATGATAGTTAACCATTAATGTTATTATTATGTTTCTCACTTGATTGTCTTCATTTACATTGATTTGATGAATTCCATATTAGTATCATTACATCCACATGACTTATTTGGGACTATTATGCTATTGTCGGTTTGAAAAGTTAGAAGATGAATTCTGAGTTTTTGGTTTTGGTCTTAGTATGAACTATTATTTTTTCTTTGGTTTAAGCGCAAGCTTCACATGATTTAACAAATGATTTTTGTTACATGGACATCTCTTGCATTGTATCCTTATGCAGTTACATATTACTTTATATATGCATGGATTCTAGAGTACTATTTCAATTTCAAGGATTTTGTTTTGGACCCAATCATCGGGTGGCATTAATAGGTGAATACAACACTAGTTTCCCACCAATCCTTGATGCCCTGGGGGATTTTTGTGGGCTATATTGGTCTACAACCCCATTTCTAGACTCAATCACCAGGTGATATTAATAGGTGAAGACGACACTAATTGTCCACTAACCCTTGATGCTTTAGGGGATTTTTGCAGGCTAACCCTTGACGCCCTAGGAGATTTTTGCAAGTTATATCAGTCTTACGACAACATTTTTAGACCCAATCACCGGGTGACATTAGTAGGTGAAGACGACATTTGTCGCCCATCATTTTTATATGAGATTTCAATTTTTTCAGAAACCCTACATGGGTTATATGATTTCAATTTTGTTAGAAGTTCTATGTGGGCTAATCTGTTAGATTTGTTACAAGGTGTTTGATGAGATTTGGTTTAAAAACCTTGCATGGGTTGAGTTATTTTGATCCGAGTTGTGTTTTGTTAGAAACCCTTCACGGGTTATGTGAGTTGGTGAGCTGTATTAAACTTTCATAAACATGCATCTATTTTGATATCTATTAGCTAAGACAACTTATTGAGAGGTGCTAAAGCCTACTTATGCATGAGTATTTTGTAGCAAACACTTGATTGCATGTTGCACTTTCTTTACGAGCTACACATTACCTATTTCAGTTATAAACTTTTGTTGATTCAGCTTATGCACTTTTGAAACCTTTACTAGATTATGATTATTATTGTAGTTAGATCGACTCTTATATAATTCATCTGTTCCGATTTGATATCGTTCCATATTCGTGACATTTAATTTATTCTGTGAAACATTATGTATGTTCTCTCACGGGCTTTATAGCTTATCCATGTTTTTACCACCCTTTCAGGTGGTGTCCGATAGTATCTGGTATCTTGCAGGTTCGGCCCCACGGATGGATCATGAGAGAGAGGGCTGCTTGTTTACTTCTTTATGTTCCTTTTATATTTAGCACTTATTCATGTATGAACAAGGATTTATGACGATAGATGTTATATTGAGGTACTTGTAATTATGTTGAAGACGCTTTGTTGGTTGGCCAGTTTAGAGGCCTACATGATGTTACTATTTATTTGGAGACTGTAGCTTTGATGTTGGATGTTGGAAATATTATTGAGTTCTTTTCACTGCATAGTTTAGAATATACATGTTTATATTTCGCTACATCTTATAGATGAATGTTATTATTTTATGGTTATGTTTCCGCTGCGAATGTTTTGGTAAGTGAATATATTTAAATGGGATAAAAGAATGAAAAAAAATATATGCTGTAAATAAATAAGATAAATGGGTAAGAAACCCCTTTCGCAAAGAAATGGTAATGTCACACTAGGAGATCCGTGACAGCGCACATGTGTGCTTTTGCATATATTACCCTGATTTTTGTGTGTGGGTTTCGAGGCATGACAATAACACACTCATTATAATATAAAAAGAAGAACCAATAGTATAAAGATGAAAAGACTTCATGATAGCAGTAAGAGAAGATGAAGATGGATGGCCGAGCCATTGATGCCACGTTTAGAGAGGTAAGTTGTGACTGAGAAGAGAAACCAAGGATGGGATTAAAGGGGACAACATGCAAGTAGAAGGAAGTGGGTATAGGCTGTGTTTATTGAACCTATAATAGATCACTTACGTCGTGTGGTTGTCCTGAATGAGAAATTACTTGGCATCAAAAGATAAGAGTACAATTCTTATCATGTGCAAAATGTTGAACCGACAGAATATTAGTAGAAAGATCAGGAACATGAAAAATATTATTCAACTTGAAAGAACAATGTGGGTTAGGAAGGAGACTAGAGCCGGTATGAAGAACCAGCAGTGATTAGCCATTGGCAACGGCTACCTACTATGGGTTAGAATACAAACTATGGAGAGAGAAGGAGGAGATATTGGGGTGACATGATTACTTGTCCTGGAATCCAAATACTAGATCAAGTCAGGAACATCCATGAAAGAAATAGGT
>JAOXJP010229850.1:0-10878 GCA_025762735.1 Platanus orientalis | reverse complement strand
TCTTAGATTGATCCTGGATCAATCAAAATGGATAGGTTCTTTTTCAGCTTTTACCCCTTCACACTAAAATGCACATAACTTTCTTTATACAACTATAAATTGATCTTTCTTTGTTGGGTTGGAAACTAGACTTCAAGACCTTTCTAACAATGTATGAATCACTCTCTAATTCACTCAGGATTCGTGTAAGTGAGTCCAGGAATTTACCTCAAATCTGCGGACCTGTCAGCACTGACACATTTTGGGAAAATAATCATAACATCTTCTAGAAAAATCCTACTAACTTACCGTTTGTTACATAAGACTCTAGAATTCCATGCCTATCCAAAGGTATAAGTTTCAATCATAAATTATTTCTATATTTTTGTTGGTACCTTTATAAAGTTGTGTCAATGATCCGATCAGCAAATGTGCATTTAAATGGTCCTATGTATGTACAGAACTTATGTGACATGTGTTAGCATTCTAAGTGTGACATGTGTATAGTGATATGTGCATCATTAGGTGGGGGTGTTATAGATCATTACTTGTAATCATTATAATTTATTAATAAAATTAAGTACTTGTAATCTTTTTGTGATTGCCAATTTATATTTTCATATTGTAAACATTAGCATTTGAGAGCCAAACATATTAATTGAGTTAAATTAAAATTGAACATAAACATTTAACTCATTAAAATTAAAATGTTGTAAAAAGAATTAAGAAAATTTAATTAAATCATATTTACCCCTCTAGGATTATCACACGTAGAATTCCATTGTCCATTCTTGGCAAAGGTTATTTGTTTGTCATTGTCATCTTATTCAACTGTTTGTAGTCAATACACAACCTCATCGATCTATCTTTCTTTTTCAAAAAGTGCACAGGTTCTCCCCAAGGTGAAACACTCAAGTGAATAAAGCCCTTGTCTACCAACTCATGCAGTTGTACCTTGAGTTCCTTCAGTTTAATAGGTGCCATATGGTATGGGGCCATAGAAATGGGCACAGTCCTTGGACTTAAGTCAATTACGAACTCATTGTATCTATTTGGTGGCAAGTTAGAAAGGTCTTCTGGAAACAATTCCGCAAAATCCCTAACGACTGGAACATCATCAATCATTATCCCTTCATTTTTATTGCCTACCACATGGTCAAATAGCCTTGCCAACCTTTCTGAAGTAACCTACATGCCTGAATGACAGAGATCATGTTCAAGAAGGAGTCTTTCTTTACTCCTTGAAATGAAAAGTCCAGTTGGTCAGGTAGGTTGAATACTACTTTTTATAACAATGGATGGTGGCATTGTAAGTTGCCAACAAATCCATCCCTAATATATGATATCTAAGTCCTTCATATCTAACAAAAATAGATCAACGAATAGCTCTTGATCCCCAATCTTAAGTATACAGGACTTACATACAAACTCTACTAACTTGGCCTTTCCAAGGGGTGCAGAGATAGAAAAAAAACATAATCTAACGGCTCAGGTAAGGAATCAACATGTCAGATAAAATCACAGGTAATAGATGAATGCGTAGATCTAGGATTTATCAAAACTCGTGTTGAATGGGAAAACATGAAAGAGTACTTGTCATAAGCGATTTAAATGCCTTAACATCTTGCTTTAAGATGGCATACACATGCCCTTGTACTTTGGGCTTTGGCTTTGGTTTGGCTGGCTTGGTAGCTTGCTCACTCCACAAGGCGGGGTAGTCTTTGATCATGTGGCCTACCTGACCAGACTTCAAGAAAGCTCTGATATCGCGATAGCAAGGACCCACATGCATCCGTCCACACTTCCCACATGCCTCAAACATCCTCTAGAAGGGTGTCTCTCTCGTCATGGCACTAATGGTGGCGTTCTCCTTACAGTTCGCAGGGGTAGAACTCTTCTTTCCCTTATCGCGTATCTTTTGGAGGTCCTCACACTCTCACTCTACAACTCGAGTGGTCTCCATGACCTTTAAGAAAGACCTTAGCCTCAAGGCTAGCATATGAGTCCAAATGCCTGGCCTAAGTCCCCTTTAGAACTTATTGGCTTTCTTTGCATCATCCAGTACAATATGGGGTGCATATCGGGTCATTTCAGTGAATTTGGCATTGTACTAAATCATTGTCATGCTTACCTATGCAAGCTCCAAGAACCCCACCTCCTTCACGTCGCTTACACTTTTAGGGAAATAATTGTTGTTGAAAGCCTCTAAGGAAACTTCCCACATTAATGGCTCTCCCTCCTCGAGGGGAAAGGTGTCCCTAGTGGCCCTCCACTAGTGTTATACTTCACCTTTCAACATGAAAGTGGTAAAAGTGACTTCATGCACCTCTGTGCAGCCGATGGCCTCGAAGATCTTCTCCATCTACATCACCAATGATTCAGCCTCCATGGGGTCCAAGGATCCCAAAAATTTAGGTGGTCCCATCCTCTTAAATTACTTAATTGTGCAACCCTCTGCCTTGTTGTTTCTTCTTCTGGGATTTGTTCCCTGAGTAACATGCAACTCCACTACCCTAACCAAGCTCGTTATGGCTCAGAAGGCTCATGCAAGGTCATTCGATTACACTTGAGAGCCAAAGGAATTCACTCTTTGTGGCGGCATGTTTCCTAAAATCAAACAACATATGGTTTAGAATCATGTAAACATAATAGATATGTCACTCTGAGACATAAACTATCATAAGTACACAAACACTACACATAGATCCTTAATCACCTTCTTTAATTCAACACTTAATCAATCCACAAATCAACTCTTAACCATCCACGTTCTACCTAGTTCAGTACAAATATGATTGTCTGCAAAATCATAAACTTGGGCTTTGATACCAACTATGTCATGACCTAAGCCTGGACCAGACTCTCGCCCATAATCAACCCAAATTTGAATCATAACATTAACAAAACCTTGCATTTATTCATTTATTTATGGTATCTTTGATTTTCTTTAATCAAATCACTTACATATGCAGTAGAAATATTAAGTCAAACTTTTAACTAGATAGACAGTTGTAGAAAGTACTAACATTCATCAAAGTAAAGTGGCAACAATCCATATGCATAACCCAAAGTATGAAATTTAGTAAAGTTATTACAACCCTTAAATGTCTCAACAATTTTCCAAATATAAAGTCTTAAAATGTGTAAATGGACATTTAACCAATTGTCCAAAACTCTACAAAGCTAAGGCCCTTTACGACCCCAGGTCATGCCTTCAATCTTCTTGGTCTGCCATCATACCCCTAGTCTAAAAATTGTTATAGACAAGTAAGTCCATGGCTCATAAGAGACTATACAAAATACACACAAAAAGGAGTCAACCGGAGCATAACGATAAGGGATATCAAAACATGTGTGAGAATGCATGAATTGATAAAAACATATAGCAAAATAGAAAACATATGTTAGTGAAAGCATGAGTACTAAGATGGTACAAAACATGTAAAGCATGTTCTTGCCATCCTTCAAAACATATAGCTTTACACTTTTTCCAAATGGAACACTTTCAGAATATTCTTTTCAAAATAGAACACATGTTGGTTTTTCATTAAATTAGACCAACAATCCACTCAATCACTACGGAACTGATTTCACTCATTTACCCATATGAGGGTTTTGTGCTCACATAACTCCCCATGACAAGGGTAGTCCCCACATTATTCCACCAGGACAAGGGTAGTTCCCACATTATCCCCGAAACAAGGGCTTATCTATTCCTCACATTATTTCCCCAAGACAATGGTAGTTCCCACATTATTCCCCCGAAACAAAGGTAGTTCCTACACTATTCTCTCAAAATAAGGACAGTTCCCACGTTATTCCCCAAAACAAAGGCTTATCTAGTCCTCACATTATTCTCCCGAGACAAGGGTAGTTCCCACATTATTCCCCTGGAACAAGAATTTCATGAAACAACACATATGCATATCCATTTGAAAACTTTATACAAACAGTCGATATTAAAATTCCTTAAACTTTTGATAGCACAAAGATACATGCCTTCACAAAATTTGTAGTTCAAACTTAGAACCAATTGCCAATGGACATAAAACATATGACACATCAAAATGCATGAGATCATAAGATATTAGATCCTACCATGAGACATATGGAGGAACTATTAAAATCCCAAAACATTTCATCACGTGAGAGAGCCTGAGAGTCTTGCTTGAACGTGTGAGCAAAAAGTAATGTAAAGGCCTTAACCGTGACCATATATCATATTAGGTAATTGGTATTATTTATGAAAAGCCCTTAGATATGACCATGCGGTGGGTTAGGTGATTAGCATTTGATCATGTAAAGTCCTTGGAGATGTGGGAAAATTTATCACCTTTATTTAGGAGAAGGGCACAAATTTCTATTGTTCAATACATCCGTGAGAAGTATGAACATTGCCATCTTTGGTAGCATGTGGGCCAAGATGTATATTTCTTCCTAGTGAGGCCATTTCCATTTGGGTGCAATGACATGTTCTAGTTGATGGATTATGACACCATCTTTTGATAGAACATTTGGGTTAGTCATCAAGTATTGATGGGCCATATCCCTACTTGGTATTTGATGGATTTTGCCAAGTCTGGGAGTAAAGGCCAAATGATAGATCTTGGATTCTTGGAGGATTCCTTGAAGATGTTGTGTCTTTGGAGATGATGTATATCCATGTGTATGATATGATACAAATGTTCATTTGGGAAATTTATGTTCCCCATGTGACTTGTCACAAGAATATTACCCTAGATAAAGGGAGACACAAGTGTTTATCATTCTACGCACTTATGAAAAGTATAAGATTGCTTTGATACATCCTATTGTTGTTTCGATTCTTTGAAAAAACTTTAATTTTGATTAATTTTCATAAAAAATACAGATCATGAACATGTTTTCTCTCATGATCACTATATAAAATACTAGGATTTAAATCAAGGAAGTTAAAGAAAAAAACATCAATGACTAAATCAAACACAAGACAATAATCCAACCCGGTCTCTAAAGTATCCACACCTACTCTAGAGTTCTCTACGCTTCTCCAAACCTCAAAAAAGTTACATGATCTATTTTGAACATGTATAGCTCCATTTATAGAGTTTTTGATAAGCCAAAGTAACCTAAAGGGGTGTGGGATTCTTATTCTTAGGCTATGGGACCCAGTATCCTTAATTAAGTCAAATTACATTAAGGACACTCTATATTTTATTAATTATAAACCGGCACACCACTAATTGCAATAATCCCTACTATATATTACAAGCGAATCCCAAAGATAAGAAAATAACAATGAGACCATTCCTTACAAATATTTCACGAATATGTCATTCCATTGTAGAATATTTCTTAATGACCATTTGGATGATAAAATAATCATTGTCTAATCCATTTGGTCATTAGAACATTATATTTAGGAACTTAATAAATTGATTGCACTTCTAAAACATTTATTTAATAAAATATTTTTTTACATAATAAATAAAATTTTGAAATCATTTGACAATCCCTTTAATCAAAAACAACTAGCCAGATTTATTTTGTCCAATCAAATCACATATATATCCTAAATTGAATATTCTCCCATTTAAGGATAATGGATTCCTTGTTAGGCCTTTGCATCCTCTTAAATATCATGTACGCTATCCAAACTACCCATGATATAGCCCCCAATTAGGCATCATTGGTTGGTAGCTCAAAATAATGAACATGACAACTTAAAGAAATGCAAACCCCTCAACTCTAAGGATGAGTCTATATATATGAACTACACTTATCGTGACAGTGATGTTTTACCAAGTGCATTCATAATGATTCCATTTAGTACATTTCTATAATTCACCCACATACAAGCTTAGAGTCTCACTCTAGTGACTGAGATTACATCACTCCATCATATGGCAACTCTACATATAACAACCCTATAAGTGATGTGTCCAGCATCACCCACAACTGTAAAGTTTAAGGTCTACAAGAACTGGATTATAAGATCTCTCCACACATTCAAATGTGTACGACATCCTATTATGTTACTTGAAGACCACCTATCTCATTTCATGAGATCAAATAATTACCGACATTAAGAAACAAACACGTGTGAGATGGAAGATGGTGATGAAATCTATGGGATGAAAGGTAGTGATGAAATGCATGGGATGGAAGGTGGTGATGTTTGTACCACTTTCTCTCTACTAAGGTATCTATTTCAAAAAGCTACTAGTATTCTTCAGTAGTTCTTTGTAGAAATCAGGTATCAGAGGGGTAAGGTTCCTTCATGTGCTTTTTGTAGTAACCAGGAATCATTACTTTGTAATGTGGATGCCAGGTATCTTGGCTTTGATGTTATAAAGTGTGTGGTATCCAGCCCCCTCGGGAAGTGGATCACGTAACTATAGTAGTGTAGTGATGCAATTATCAAAAAGAAAGGTAAGAGTGTTGGTGGTGTGGATGCATCTATCTTGTTATGACAGACTGCTTATGTATCCTTAAGAGGATCAAGCCGAAATATAGTTCAATTATGGATTTTAAATATATTGTCCCTTTTTCCCTTAGTGGGTTAACACTAATCTTGGGGTTCACCTAAATTTTTGCATCACAGTTGCCATTTTTTTGTTTTCAATTGGACCAACAAGTATTTAATCTTGCCATGATTAGATATGCTTATTCATGACACATGTGCATGTTTTCATCATTCCCTTTCTATCATGCTTATTTTTATTTATATTTGTCCATTTTTCCCCTTAGGATCCCTTAACCTGAGACTAAGAATCACCTTTTTTTTTGTCTCGACAGCCACTAATAGTTTTTAATGAGACCATTGAAATTTTTTTTGCCATGATCGGAATTTATTACTCATGATGCCTTTACAGGTTTTCATCATGCGCCTTCATGCTTTAGTTTTTTTTTTTTTGCATTATTTAATGCATGCTTGTGGTTGCATATGAGATATAGGGTTTAGACTGCCTATGTACCTAGTATTAGGATTAAACTAACGTAGTTCCTTGAAAGGAGATGGTACTTTTAAGGGTAGTATCATTTCAAGAATCTGGCATTAGCAAGTGGCAATATCTAGTTGCCTTCAACATTTTGCAATAGATAGGCGCAAGAGGATATGCCTTCTCTACCACATAAGGGTCGTCCCATTTGGTAGTGAAATTTCCCTCTTTTCTTCAATTTAGGTCTAGTAGTGAGCATGCTAATACAACAGGTCCACACTTCTGGAAGGAACAAAGCTTCGCATTCTTATTATAAGCCCTTTCCATGTGGGCTTAATATAACTCCAAATATTGCTAAGCTGTGAGCTTGATTTTGTCAAGGTTCTCGAGCTTAGCAAGGGATATCTTAACGCTCTTTGCATCAGTTAAGCCTTATTAGATCTCTTCCTATAAAGAGGATACTTGTACTTCCACTAGTAGGACAACTTCTACCCCAAACACAAGCGAGTATAGGGTTGCATGTGTGGGTGTCCTATGGGTTATTCTATAGGTCCATGTGTTTTTGGGAGACGTTTATGCTAGTCTCTTTTATGCTTGGAGACTGTCTTTTTCAAGATCTTGTAGAGTGTCTTGTTGAATGCTTTTTCCAGTCCATTAGCCTAAGGATAGTATTTAGAAGAGGGCTCAAAATCAATGTTATATTTATCAATTAGCATGCAAACTATTGTAATGATGAAAGGATAACCATTGTTTGAGATGATCTTATCTGGAACCATGAACCGGTATATTATGTGCACTCTAATGAACCACACCACGCCCATAGCCTTGACTTCTTTTAATGCTACAACTTCTTCCCATTTGGAGAAGTAGTCGGTTGCTGCTAGGATGTACTTTTGGTCCTCAAAGAAAGGTGGGTTAATTGTGCCAATTACATCCATTCCACAGTATGAGAAGGTCTAGGAACATGATGTGGCATGTAGAGGTTTTGGTGGGAGATGGTTAAAGTCGCTATGTAGTTGGTATACTCGACATCTCTTCGCATAATTGATGCAATCGGCTATCATGGTTGGCCAATAATAGTCCCACATCTTCTGTTGATGTTGTAGCTTGGGACCACTTTGATGCGCTCCACACACACCTAAATGTACTTCCTCCATGACTTGTAGTTCTTCTTGCTTAGAAAGGCAATAAAGTAGCACTTCGTCAAGGGACCTTCTACATAGTTGGTCATCTTGTAAGGTGAACCCTAAGGCACCACGTCTTTTTATTTCTGAATCAAGAACAAGGTCACTAGGCTCCCTCCTATCCAGTAGCTGCTTCATGATTGGAATACACCAATCTTTCCCTATCAACTCCATTTCGACCTCATTTTGGATGTTCTCCTCTAACTCACGGAGTTCGAGGTTGTAGACCATGGCATTATCTTCTTCTTCATGTTGTAAGGGTATGACTCATCTTTCTCCAATATGTATGGTAAGATAATCATGCTTTGGTTGTGTGAGGGAAGTGGCGAGACTAGCAAGCATATTTTCTTGGCTAATGTAGTCTCTTTTCACATGTCAGATTTGGATGCCTCAGAATAATCATGCCAATTCCTTAGCCCGTTTGAAGTAAGGCATAAGATTTGGGTTTTTGATATGGTATAATCCATTCATTTATCGTACTATGAGTTTTGAGTCTCCATACACAATGAAGTGTTCAGTTGGTAACTCTAAGGCAAGCTTAAGACTTGCTATTAGAACTTCATATTTGACCTCATTGTTAGACAATCCTTGACTAAGGGTGAGAGAGTGCATCATGACACCATTGTCTAGGGTGATGAAAACAATACCAATCCCTAATGATTTGTTCTTATTGTCAACCTTAGTTCCTGGAGGTCCTCTAGATGCTCCATCGAAGTACATCTCTCGGTCCTTTTTTATGTTGGCTTGCATAACCTCTTCATTTGTAAAATCAAGTTGTAAGGGAGAATCATCAGGGATTGAGTGTGCAACCAGGAAGTTTGTTATTTCTAGCCCTTTTATTGACCTTTGTGAAACATATTGGATATCAATTTCAGAAAGGAAGACTATCCATTTTGCATGTTGGCCTTAAATTCACAAACAACTCATGAAATATTTAAGCGGATCTGCCTTCGAGATCAGTTGCGCTATAGGGATCAACAAGTAGTGCATCAATTTCTAGATGGCAAAGATTAAGGTCAAAAATATTTTCTCAATAAGGGAGTAATACCATGGTCTTACTCAGACAGTATAAGGCACACTTTTTCCCCTCGCCATTATGTTGGGTGAGTAAGGCAGCTAAAGATGCATCTAGAGTGGTGATATATATAGTAGAAGTGGCCTCCCTTTGATTGGGATCATTAAGATTGGAGGGTTGAGGAGGTACTTCTTAATGTTGTCGAAAGCACTTTAACAAGACTAGTATCATATGAAGGGGACTCATATCTTCATTAGCCTGGAGAGTGGTTGGCATCTCCCATCTAGATTGGATATAAATCACCTTATATATGCTAGGTGGCCTCAGAGACGTTTTAGTTTTGTAAGATCCTATGGTGGTGGCATCTCTAATATTGCGATTATCTTCTTAGTATTGATTTCAATTACTCTATAGTGGACCAAAAACTTGAGGAACTTTCCCGAAGATATGCCGAAGGCACATTTAAGCGGGTTCATCTTCATATTATATTTGTAGAGCTACTAGAAGAATCTATCGAGATCTTGAATATGGTCTTGCCTCAGCTTTGCCTTGACCACCAAGTCATCCACATAGCATTCAATTGGGTTGTGGAGAAAGTATTCAAAGATATAAGTCATGGCTTGCTAATATGTGGCACCTCCATTCTTTAAATAAAAGGGCATAACTTTATAAGAAAAGATGCCTTTGGGTGTCTGGAAGGTCGTCGCTTCCTCATCTTCCTTTTCATTTGGATTTAATTGTATCTGAGTACCCATCCATGAAGGAGAGTGCTTCATATCTAGTTGTCGCATCAACAAGTAGTTTTGTTAGTGGGATTGGGAAATCATTTTTTCAGCAACCTATTGTTTTGATTCTTTGAAAAACTTTAATTTTTGATTAATTTTCATAAAAATACAAATCACAAATATTATTTATCCCATGATCACCATATGAAATCGTAGGATTTAATCAAGGAAGATTAAGAAGAATACCTCAAAGGTTAAACTGGACACAAGATGATGATCCGACCCAGTCTCCAAAGCATCCACACCTACTCTAGAATTTTTTGTGCTTCTCCTATGTCTAGAAAAGTTATAGGACCCTATCTGAACTTAGGTGCCTCTTTATATTGAGTATTTAAAAAAGAAAAGTAACCCTAGGGGTGTGGGATCCTTATGGGACTCTTATCCTTAGGTTGTGGGCCCTAGTACCCTTAATTAAGTCGAACTACATTAAGGACACTCTATCTTTTATTTATTATAAACTGGCACACCACTAATTGCAATAATCTTTGTTACATATTACAATTGAACTCTCAAAGGTAAGAAAATAACAATGAGGCCCTTCCTTATAGATATTTCACAAATATGTCCTTTCACTTCACAATATTCTTTAATGACCTTCAGATGATAAAATAATCACTATCTAACCCTTATGGTCATTAGAACATTATTATTAGAAGCTTAAATCAATTGGACATTTAAAAACATTTATTTGAGAAAATCATTTTCAAAATTATATATATATATATATATATATATATATATATATATTGAAAACATTTGACAAACACTTTATCAAAAACCATTGGCACCAAATTTTCATATCCAATCAAATCATGTATTTCCTAAACTGAATATTCTCTCATTTAAGGGAAGTGGATTCCTTGTTGGGAATTTACATCCTCTCAAGTATCATGTAGGCTATCCAAACTACCCATGATGTAGCCTCCAATTAGGCATCACTGGTTGGTAGCTCAAAATAACTAACATAACAACTTAGAGAAATACAAACCCCTCAG
>JAOXJP010229849.1:0-10878 GCA_025762735.1 Platanus orientalis | reverse complement strand
GCATTATGAGTTTCCTAGAGAAATTTATATCTATTTTCCCACAAGGTGTCTGTGTTGACAAGCCCACAGATTTAGGATAATTTCCTAGGCCCACTGACATAAATACCGAGTGAATTAAAGGCTTATCCATATCTTGTTGGAAAGCTCTTGAAGTCTAGTTTCCAACCCAATAAACGGCAATCGATTCTTAGTTGTCTAGAGAAAGTTATGAACATTTTAATACAAGGGGGTAAAGCAAAGAAAAACCTGTTTGAATCGATCCAAACTTCCCAGTTCGATCCAAATGACCTAGATTGTGATTTTTTTAGGCAAAATCAAATTTTCTTTATTTTGGGGAGTGTGAGACCCTCCCAACTCGATCTAAAACCCTAAATATAAGTTAAAGAAACCATAATAGTCTTTTTTTGCATTAAAATAGAAAATAATTAGAAAGACTTAGGGAGTTTTGGAAAAGGAATAAGAAGTTTTTTCCCAATTGGGTAAGTTTCACTTCTAACCATGAAAATTCTTTTAGATTAGCTTGTTTTCTACAAGAACTTATTTGTTTCATTCATTTGATAATAGATCTACACTGATTTTCTACAGATGAAGTGATTTTGAGTAATTGAAGGGAATGAACTTAAGGAAGAAGAAAGGATTTGAAAGCATTATAAGTACTCTTGCAAACTAATGTCAATTCCTTCACTGTTTCTTATAGATCTTTATGATTTGATGATGAAACCCACTATGGGAGCACTTTTGTCTTGAAAACCATGAGACCCTTGCTCTACTTTGATGAATGTCATATTTGTGAGTAAAGTCTACGTGAATTAGATGATATTTTCATCACTTATGCCAAATTCCTTTGTTGAATCATTTTTTCCGGCTGAAATATCATATGAATCACTATGAATATTGAATCTAAGCATGTTTTGATTTTATGCTACTCCTTATTGATAGATCTATGAAATTTTTCTTTGAAACCCATATGTTAGACATGTATTTATCATAGATCTAAGATCAATTTGATAAGAACATTTATAAAATTGATTGTTATAAAACAAATATGATTTATTAAGGTGAATCTCATTGAACTAACATAAGAAATATAAATTCTATTGACCAAGTATGAAATTGAATATGAGAGAGTATCTTTGATTGAAATAAAGTATGAATGAAACCTTGATTTTCACATATGGATTATGAAATATGAACCAATGACTAGTATTATCGATTTCTTTGAACAATGTAACGATTTCATAATATGAAAGATCATAAGAACTGTGAATTATCGAAATCTCCTCGATGAAAGGATCATATGTGCTTTATATGAATGAAATATAAACAATTGAACATAAAATGTAAAAGTATTATGATCGAATCTTATTGAACCATGAAACTTTATTTCATATGTCATGAGACATCTTATTGAACCTTGATATTCTTTGATATATCTATATTGTTATTGAACTTTAAAATGTTTTGAACCATTGATCTATTGAACCCTTTTAAGGTTATATTGAACCATTGAATTATTGAACCCCTCTTGGGCCTTATTGAACTATTGAACCTTTGAATAGAATTCGATGACCTTAACCTCAGGTCTAAAATGTGGAAGGGACTTAACCTTGGGTCTAAACAAGGGAGAGACCTAACACTAGGTCAAAACAGAGGAGAACTCTATTGAACTTTGAACCATTGAATATCATTTTGGGACCTACTATTGGGTTACCATAATGGAAAACTATTGATATTGACTTGACACTTGTCTTTTATTCATTTTGAACCTATTGAATCTTATTGAACATAGTTCCAGGACCTCTCATTAGATTACTATAATGAAGAACGAAGATTGAATCTTTGAAATCTATTAACAAGTAATATGAACTAACGAATAAGACATTTGATCAAGTTTATGTAAATGAACCATATGATACGATTTGTATTCAAACCCTAACGATAGATAAATTAACCATTAAAAGAAGTATGAAAATGGATATGAAAAGTGACATTGACAAATTCTGAAAAATGACTGATGCTACACTTATCATTACTTCTAACATGTACTCTTCCATTGACTATGACCTTGTTTATGTTTGTGTTGCTCATTGATTGCACTCATGGACTGAAATGCTATTGTTTCCTATAGTTGAGTTTCATATTGTTACTGTGGACATCGACGTGCCCACTTTGGCTCGCGCTTTTCGTGGTGCCGGGCCCTTCATGAAAGAGGGTTCAGGCTTTTGCTTAGAGTTGCCACGAACTCAGGGTTAATCAATTGAGTTGGAGACGTCAGTCCTTTTTTTCGGGGAAAGAAAGGAAACTAGACTCAAAAGTCTAGGGTTTAACTACTAGTACTAGTATGAGTTCCTAAGATTAGGGTAAGTTATTTGGTTGCATTTAGGGAAGGTGTTAAGCACCCCAAAAACCCACCTTTTTAGGGCTGATTCTCCTATTCATATAAATTTTAAGTTTATGTTCATAATCATGCTTTGTTAATTATGAATTTAAGTATTAAAACCTTTTTAATGTGAGTTAGAGGCTTGCTGAATTTTTCTCAGGCTTAACGCCTGTTTTAGCTCTCAACGCCTGTTTCCAACATCTAAATTTTAATTTAGGGGAAAAACAGGTGTTGACTTAAGAACAGTCAAGAAACTGTCTTTTAAATTTGAATTTTCTATATGCAGGAGACCCCTCAAGGTTTTGCTCTTTAGGGGGGTGATTGACCCCTCTAAATAGCTTGTTGTTTGGAGTCAACCCCAGAGAAAGGGGGAGAAAAAAAAGAAATTTCATTTTTCTGAGTTACATGCCTAACGCCTATTTTTCACCTCAACGTCTGTTTTTCCATACGCCTGAATTTTAATTTAGAATGAAAATAGGCGTTGGAAAACCTGACTGAGTAGACACTTTAGTGTCACTGTTTAGGGTGTTTGGGTGGGTTCCAACATCGTGGGATCCTGATTTAGGGAAAGAGGAAGTCTTCTAGGGTTACACTGTGCAAACCTATGGGTCTTGGGTATAGGCCACGCGGAGATACGATCTCCCACAGTGGACCAGTCAGTCATCTGTTACAGGCCTAATGCCTATTTTTTAGTTTGACGCCTGTTTGTGCAATGCCTGAATTTTAATTCAGGGGGGAAACAGGAGTTGGGTGTTAAGTTAAGAGCCATTTGGGTTTTTGGGCCACCTAAGTTTGGCCCAAAGGTGTAGAGTTTCTCTTGGGTCTTGGGACTAATCCTAGGGCAGACTCACACTTAACTAATTTTTGAAAAAAGTGATTTTTAAGACCCAAGTCTGATGCCTGAAAAACATCCTAATGCCTGAATTCCAGTCCAATGTCTGTTTTTAAAAAATTAAGCATTGAGAGGAAATGAGGGTCCACAAAGGTGCTGATGCACAGGGATGATTCTCAGATGTCAGAAAATGCCTTGGAATAGGTTTTGGGATACTCAAGGCTCCTTGGGGTGGGTCTCAGATCTCAATGCCTAAATTTATCGCTGACGCCTGTTTTTTCAACGCCTGTTTTTTAATTCACTAAAAAACAGGGGTTAGTTATTGAGAGAAAATCCAGCAACTAGATTTCTCAATTTTGGAGTCTTTAGGGTTTTGTAAAAATTCTAAAATTAAGCATGCTCATAGCAGGTATATAGAGGAACAACATATAAAAAATTTAGTTCAAGATCATGTATAAATAATTCAAAATAAATTCCACAAATATTCCTTAAAACTAGGTCTTAAAAGACCTAATTTTTTAGGTCTATTTGAGGGGCCATCTCGAGGCCTTCCACAGTTCTAAAAATCATGAAATTAAATATAAAACTCCTTACATATGTCTACTAAAACATAGTAAAAATTGGGCTCAAGCAACCCTCTACAAAATTTAAACCAAAATCAACATTAAAATAGGTAAAAAACAAGAGTAATGTAGAGGCTGTTGAGCCTCTACCATGTACCCGAATTAGAGTTTTGCTGTAGCATAAATTGGACAGCATAATAGTGATCAAATGATTATAATTGAGATGTAGAACATGAATTCAAGTAGGGGTTAGGTTTACCTTACCAAGAGTTGGGGGAAAATCAAGTTTTTTCTCTTCTTCTTCCTTTTTTTCTCCTTAGGTTTGGGATTTTTGGTTGCCAACCTTGTTCACCACGAATTTGGAGCTATTTATAGCCTCAAATTAGTGGGATCAATGGTTGGATATGAGGATAAGGATGGTAGGATGGAGGGTGAGGATGATCCTTATCCTAAATGGAGTGTAGGGCTAGGATTAGATCTAAGGAAGGCTAGGATTAATCTAAGCTAAAAGGAGGTGGAGGGTGGGGATCTGATTGTGTTTGTTTGACATGGATTGGTGAGGTGGAAGGGGAGCATGGGAGATGCCTTTTGAGGCCACCCTATTTGTTGCACTTTTCAAGGGTGTGATGGGGGATGTCAAATAAGGGGGTTCGATTAGCTTTCTAGGGCTTTGAAATTCAAGGGGAGGATCTAAGGGTGGTGAGTGAGAAAGAGAATTAAACGGTTCCAATCTAAGGGTTCCACCAAATGGGCTAAAGATGAGAGTGCATTAAATGCAAAATATCTCATTTTAGCTAATTTTGAAATAATATTTGATTTTTTATCTTTTTGAACCCTCTCACTGTCGTCACTCTGTGTGAGCTCTCAAGCTCGAAAGTTGGCCTAGTCAGTGTCAATTTTAAAAGTCATACATGCTCTTGTCGCACTAGTCCAGTCATAACCAAATTACGAAAATGGTAAGGGGTGAAATCAGGGTTTTTTGGTTAAAAAAGCTCTCATATATAATTTGAATGGGCAAGATGGTAAAATTGATATGAGGGTGGCACAGGGATAGATGCTCCCTAATCCAAGTGACTCACAGCTTCTGACTACGTGTGATTACGGTATCTGAGCAGGAAATTAGGTTAAAAACCATTTTTCGAGCAATTTGACAAAATTGTACAAGAGATGCTGCTGGTTTTTTGTAAAAAGTAGCCTCGGGTCATATCTGGGGGATTTAAAGTCTGAGGAGTCTCGGAGTTACAGGAGTTAACAGATCGGTCACCGGATTATCGGGCAGCTATTGGGATCTTATCGAAGCAGGGTCGTTTGAACAAATTGGATTTCTGTAGCTGTCTGAAGCTGAGTGAAATTGAATGGTTAGACATCCTCTAAACCAGGGGTTTGTGAAATGCTTTATCGAAGATAAGGGTGAGACTGAAAATATGGCTTTGACCTTGCTGCATTCTAAGTCCAGGAAAACTTTTAAGTGCCTTCCAAGTGCCAAATACAGACAAAATGTGATTTTTCTAGGTTTGTGCATAAATGATTACTTGGGTCATGGATTTTTTGTAAATTAGTGTGATTTTGATAGTTTTGAGGCTCTGAATTTACAGTGGTATAGCCACCAACTATTTGAATTTCTGATTTTAGGTGCGCTCCTGGGAGTTGATTAAACACCTGATTTGTTGCACTTTTTGGAGTATTTGAGGGAATCTTGGTAGATAGATTTTACGAAAGCCCTGGCTCCTTTGACAACTTTTTGAATGTCTCGCTATTCTAAAAAAATGGACACCGACTAATCTCGAATTGGAGGTCTAGAGAATATTTTGGCTCTATAAGAGTAAAAAGTGAAAAAATAGCCTTTTACCTTTCTGGAGAAGATTTGAGATTTCACAAAGGTTTGAGACTTCGAAACTCTCTTCTCAGACCTGGAGATTTGAAGCTAAGGCCGAGGCCGAGATATGGCAACTGACCTTTTTGGATTAGGAGATCGGATGAGTTTCTGAGAGCTCTAGCAAGGGTTATTTCTTGGTCGGGGTTATCATAAATTGAGAAATTGGTTGTTGTTGTTCTTGAGCAGTGTCTACACTGTGGTGTGTCCATTGAAGAAGAGAGACTCAGGGGTGTATAGGTTCTAAAATTACACCATTTGGACCACAGGAGATGCTCTAGGGGTCCTTTGAGGGTCTAGAAGTCATTCTTTGAGTAAAAAGGGTAAAATGGTAATTTTTTGCCTACCGGTTGAAAAGGTTGAAATGTGAAGCTTTTTACCTGTGATGCTTCATGATAAGAAGGCTTATGTAGGCAAAGAAATTCAGTGACCTGGATGACAAATAGTGAGTATTGGGCCTTTAAAGGCAGAAGGGTAAAATGGTAATTTTTCCAACTATGATTCTTTACTGGAGAAAGGCTTACAGGAGGTGGAAAACTTAGTGATGACATGACTAGAGTTCTAAAATGTGGACCCTCAAGGTCTCAATGATGCTTTTGAGTGAGTTTAGGGTTTGTCTTGAAATGGTGCTTTCTGAACTATAATAAGGTACTTGGACTGATTCATTTGTGACTGAAACATCTGAAAAAACTTCTTTGGGGATGCCTAACCTCCTAGAGTCTAGGTTTGTTCTTTCTAAGCCATGGGTGCTTAGAGTCTTGATGCCTAAACACTATTATGCTATCCTTATGCTATCACATGATCAAAATTTAGGTGCTGACAGTTACCCATATTCATGTTACATAAGAGAAAACTATGTGCAAGCCTTATCTTTATCACTTGGACTTGGTTTGTATTTGTACTTTTTGAGTCTATTAGCTCACCCTAATTGACACAAGTTTGGACGAATTATTGGAGTGATCGGATCGTTGTTCAGTGATGACAGATCCGATTAGAGAGATGTTTCTTTATTACATTTTTTATTTGAGACTTTACTTGGGAAATATAATAATTTCAAATTTAGGGATTGAACGTAATAGGATTTGAGACCATTATTGTAGACTTATGGATATCATGTGATTGTAGACACTTCTTTTATCATGTTTATAATCACCTTATGTTAAGTAGTTGGATAGATTTACATTTTCGTTGCACTCTATTACTTTGAATGAAATGTTTATGGATATAGAATGCGAGTGATTAATGCTTCCGCTAAAGGTAAAGGTTTTTTTTGAATCATGCATTATGGATTGGATATTAGGCTATGTCTTGGTAAGACATGAGTAAATGTTTCAAGTTATACACTTTCGCATGTATATGAATGAATTAGATTATAAGGCTATGATATGATATGTGATGTATAGTTGTCTATATTATAGAAATGGATTGAGTTGTCAATGTGACAACTCTGAATCTAAGGCTCATAAAGATGAGATCTGAGTCCGGGTTCGGGGGTGTTATAATTGATCTTATTGTTCTCTTCATATCTTATCTTTTTTATCTCATATATGCCTAATCACTTGATCTGGTGTCTAAGCTAGTATTGCAGGTTGGCAAGTTTTATTACTCTTAAGAATCTCAAGAATCAAGGGGAAGTCACTTCAACATATCCCCTCATTGCTTTTAGCCTGTCTTTGTAATCTTTGGTAAATTTTAACTAAGAAGGTTTTGTCATGAAATTGACAAAGGTAGAGATTGTTAAGCCATGTAGTTTGCCAATTTCATTCCTGACATTGTTGTATAGGTATTTGGCTCTCTATATAATGTATAATATTTTTTATTCTTGGGGGTCATGTGTGAAGACCTTCACCAAGCCAAGGATGATGCCTATGTGTTGTAGAAGATGACCAAAGCAAGCTAAGGACTTCAAGATCACTGAGAATTCTCCAAGTTTTTCTCCTAAAGGCTCCACAAACATACAAAGATCCATGAGGCCATTGTCTGAAATGTTGGTGTGCTCCTTATTCTTCTATGACTGTGGTCTACCATGAAACAATACTTAGAAGACCTTAGGTAAGGAACCAAAGTCAATAGCAAGCTAAGAAGGATCCAAAAATGTTAAAAATGATCAATTCTAAAGTGCAGAGTAGGCGAGCACTCGCAGGACCACGCAAGCACTCGGGATGGGGTATCGTAAGCTTTTGCATGGTAAGGCAAGCGATCGGCTTGAGAAAGACCAAAAAGCAGTCTCTAGTTTTTCGTTGCCGTAAACCCACAAGCGCTTCAACCAACTGGCGAGCACTTGCCCATGGGTACCACGAGCGTTCCCCACTTGAGGCAAGCACTCAAGACCCCATGTTAGTCCAACGGCTCTCAAAATTTATAACCGTTAAGATCATCCCTTAACTTATTTTCAAGTCTATAAAGTCTCCATTGTTTGTAGAGACTAACAACCACCTTCATTAAACATTAACCAACCATATTGATCAATCAAAAATCTATTTCCATTTTTTGGGATAAGGTTCTTCTAGGGTATTTTTGAACAAACCAATCTTGAGTGGAAGAGAGAAGGTGAGAGTGACCTGGGGGCATTCGATTGAACAATCCCTACTCCAAGTTAAAGAAGGAGGCTCTTGAAGTGTTCAAGGTGCCATTGAGAGCTAGTTGTTTACTTTGTGGGTTTTTTCACAAGCTCTCTACATTGGTGTGAACCAATAAGACAACCTTGTCATTCTAGGGCTAAGCACCATACTTCAACTTACATCAACTATTACTTGAGGACATCTGCCAGAGACACTGGACATAGAGCACTTGCCGGAGTCACCGGGTTCATTGCAACACCTCCATCAGAGACATTGGATGGATTTCATGCTCACCGGAGCATGAGTAGTAAGCTTGGTTGATTTCCTTGTAATAGTTGTTAGAGTATTAATAAAATCAACACACCTCATAATGGTTACTGGAGAGTGGATGTAGGCCATCGTGCCTAACCACTATAAACCTTGGCTTGTATGTTTTCTCATCTTGTCTACTTCCTTTCATCTATCATTGTGACACAAGCACGATTGCACTCACCTTGTTAATTAATAAATTGTTTGTGCATTGAGTTCCTCCATACATATTGATATCATCAATGCTTCTAAACAGATTGAATTGGAATAACTGAACATTACTTTGCAAAAGAATTGTTAAAACTTTAATTACATCCTATTCACCCCCCTCTAGAATAAACCAACTTAGAATTTCATATTCCTCTATGTATCTAAAAAGCATGTTGTTTGAAATGGACTTTTTGGGGATGTAAAGCCTAATTAGGGGTGAGCATGAGCCAGGTTAAGGACTGGGCATGGTAGGCCCGGCCCAGACCCGCTATATTAGGCTTGGGCTGGACTTATGTCCATAAGTTTTTTAATATTTAGCCCCAAGCTCGACCCTATTGATTTCATCAGGTCTTGGGTTGGGCTCGGCTAGCCCATGAATTTCACAAAACATTAATGATGAGATTGAGGTTTGAACTCGAGACCTGCTACATAATAATGCATTAGCTAATTAAGCTACATGATTTTATTAGTTTTTAAAAGCTTAGAAAATTATATAGTTAGATTCTAAGAATTATTTACTGTAAAATTTCATTGATTTCACTTGAACATAAGACCTTTTGCAAAAAAGCTTTTTTCTAATTGAGTTTGGATTATTAATAATGTGAAAAGACTTGCAACCTATTTGGTAGCCACATGTAATGTAATCATTTCATTCAAATTTCCAAGGTACTATTGTAGCCATAAAGTAATGGTTCAAAATAAACTCATTCAGATTTTTTTTTTGATTTGCTAACTAAAATTAGAAATGAAGTCATCTTAGGTTTTTCTATAAAATGAAATGATATATGTTATCAAGTATAAATCTAAATGAATTCATAAAAAAAGGGCTACCTAATCTAGCCATGATCCCCATGTATCAGATTATTTGTACCCTTTTATCTTACATGAAGTTTTTATCCTACATAGTGATGTGCAATGCTTCCTACAACAGCCAATAGATAGTTATAAAAGCATCCACAAGTATACTTGTAAATATAAAGCTAAAGCTGGGTTAACCCGAATACTATCATAACTGGCCTAAGAAAAGGCATGAGATTTCTAGGTGCATGATTAAGCTCGACAAAACCGTTGGTTCAAGTTATGCTCGGCGTAAGTTTGAGCCATGTCTAGGTGGACCATCTCAAAGCTTGAGGCCCAAGGCCAAAGACTTTACATGGGGAAATACATTAGCTCCTAAGAAATTAATATTTTTTATAATGCTTTTATGGGCTTTCGACCATCGTGAGATATGTATGTGCACTAGACATACGGGATCTTATCAGAAATATAGTCGAGATCGTCTCTTGCCCATAAATAATCTCGTGGTATTCAAGAGACACACACATACCCCTAAAAAAGTGAAAGTCTCCTGAACTCCTCAAGATCAGTTATGGATATGAGATGATACTTTTGGTTAAAAATATATGATAAAAGATTCATGTCTGACTTGACCTATCATGTCTGACTGTAACACCCTACACATGTCACACATATTTTTGTACATGTGTCACACTTAGAATGCTTACACATGTTATATGAGTTCCGTACACTTAGAACCATTTAAATGCATATATATTGATCTGTAAATTGATATAACTTTAGAGAAACACCAACAAAAATGTAGGAATAATCTGTAAGCAAATTTAAGTCATTGGATAGACACGGAAGTGTAGAGTCTAACAAAACAAATGACAAGCGAATCAGACCCCAAACAAAAAAGATAATGGGGTTTTAGTAAAAAGGGGTCATTAGTATTTTAGCAAAGGATGAACAGTTTTTCGTAATGAACAATGTTTCTGCAATGAACGATATTTCGTATTGAATAGTGTTTTCGTGATGAATAGTATTTTTGCGATGAACAATGTTTTCACGATGAATAGTATTTTCATTATGAATAGCGTTTTCAAAAATAATTATTACTCCATGATTAAATCGTGTAGCACTCTCTTTGGGCCTATAAATTATATATGTTTCGAGCTACAGAGACCTACAAGCCCTAGAGAAAAGATCAAGTGCAAGAGAAACAAGATAATGAAGAGAGAAAAAGAAAAGGAACAGTTGAGTTTTGGGAATTTTCTAAGAATAAATCTTAGGAATGATTTTGCACTAGTAAAGAGGTAAGAACCCATATAAACTACTTTGATTTTTCATTCTTTAGGATCATAGATTTC
>JAOXJP010229847.1:0-10879 GCA_025762735.1 Platanus orientalis | reverse complement strand
AGAGCAGGTGTGGAGACTTTGGAGACCGGATCGGATCAGATTCTTGTGTCTGGTTATTTGATTGAGGTAATTCTAA
Source organism: Platanus orientalis (assembly GCA_025762735.1). Lineage (NCBI taxonomy): Eukaryota > Viridiplantae > Streptophyta > Magnoliopsida > Proteales > Platanaceae > Platanus > Platanus orientalis. The sequence goes on along the minus strand of JAOXJP010229847.1, from coordinate 10,803 downwards.
ATATACTTTAATAATAGATTGCAGAGATTCATATGATGATCATGAGAAAGCATATATAGATATGTGATTGTTTAAATGAATTTTACTAATTTCTTTGTTCAAAATCGGTAAACCACCCAACAAAAACTTCAATATCCAAAATTTTAAAATAAAAAATGGCCCTAATAGTTGTCATGGCCAAAATAACGGCTACTACAATGATATACCATTGAAAGATGAAGGACTTGGGCATAAACCATCACTCAAATAGTTCGGGGGCAACAAGTTGATTGGTAGGTCAAGCCCAAGTACTATGGGCCACCATTTTAACAAAAGAACCTCAAGTGATAGCTATAAAATAGTTACAAAGTTCTGAAAATTATGTTTTAGAAAGGTGACTAATCCATGGTTGAGTACATTGGCCACTTTGCAATGCATGATGAAAAGACGTTGACCAATGATTTTATGAAATTGAGGTTATTTATGAATTTATTCATAAGTGTAGCATTTATATATGCCTTTTAATTTGGTATTAACATGACAACTGGAAAACCCACCAAATGCTAGCTCACCATGTTATATTTCTTTAAATTACAGTTGAAATTAAATCCATGAATAAAAAATTGGGCACGACTAATGAAAATTGTATGACCAGAAAATCGATTGAAAAAAGAAAAAGAAATGACTGAAAGATGGCCATAATTGAAAAAAAAGAAAAATCGATCATGCTTGATGAAAATGAAACAATTGACGACATAGGCCATGATAGAAAATTTTCATCCATAATTGAAATTCTTTTCCATAATTAAAAAAAAAAAAAAAAAGTCTCAAGCAAAATCAGCCACAACTGATTAAAAGCTTTTGAAAATCATTTGATCAATAGAAAGATTGATTGAGCGTCCAATGGCATCGACAACAAAAGATGGCAATTAAGAAGACATTAAATTTTGTTTCATTATATTATATATGTCTCTTCAAAGTTTACAAATTTGAAGAGATAGGGGGCAGATTGTGACCTATGGTGAAAGAAATTTCATGATAAATAGTTTTGAAACATGGACACATGACACAAAAATGAACACTTGTAGCAACAATTGAAGGTAGTATAACTACCCATTTTTTTTTAGAAAAATGAATAATTATATTAATCACCAAAAAGATTATAATATAGCATATATACATTGGTTTGCACCATTAGCAATTGCATCTTTCAGAATCACAAGGAAATACATGGGATACGATATAACATCATTAATTCCATTAGCCATCAAAGCAACAATATCAGCTGATTCGTTTTAAAAGTAAAGAACTAGCTACCCATTTTCAAGGTTGCAAGACATGGGGTAGAGCATGGGCTAAGTGGTAAGACGCACACTTAGAGAAGATTTCTATAATTGAATAAAGGTTGTAGAGCATGGGATATGTGACAAAACACTTGGGAGTAAGTTTCTATAACAAAATAAAGGTGGTAGAGCATGGGACAGGTGACAACAAACCATGATGTACAGATTTGGAAGATAACTAAATGAAACTGCCATTCTCTATCTATAAATACAATAGAAATGTAAGCAAAAAAGGATATCTCCAACTCCAACAACAACTTCAATGACAGAAATCTTCAACCTATCAATGTATTTCGTTTAGCATATCCAGTTATTAAGCTTATTTTAATTTTCAGCGTTCTAGTTCATCCAGAATCTTATAAACAACATTTTTGTTTCAGTTTCTTTGTATGCTCTGTACTTGAAAGACTCAAATCCATTGTATGAACGCATTCGTAAGAATTTCTTTTAGTTAACATAGTATTTCATTTACAACACTTTATTTCTATTGATCCAAAAGTCTCAACTTTAATATTTTCATTGTTCATCACTTCTCCTATTGATGGTTATTACTTTCACAATCTACAACATCTTTGGGTTTCAAAAGTCTTTGTTTCCAAGGTAAAAAGGAACCCATTTTGAAGGGTGAACCCTCCCTTCATGAATTGCTTGAACCAAATTTGGTGGCTAAATAAACGACCGAAATTTCTTCTTCAGTTACACAGTCTAATTTGGCGCTGGGGTCTTAGGAAAGTCTGGATCTGTGCTTCATAACACTAACACATTTGCATAACCATTTTCCTGTCAACACATCTTCATAGTTCCTAGATCCTTACTGTTTTCAAAAATATCTGTAAAACATTTGAATTTGATCAATCCGTTTAAAGCCCTACTTTGGCTCAATCCTAAAAAGTATGCTTCGGCTTGCCGAAAAGGGTAAAAATCAAGAGAGTTTTTAGCCCCTTTGGAGGGACAAAGCTCGAGCATTTTACCTAAACGCTTAACAGCTAAAAGAGTTGATTAGTGAACAAAGAAGGCCTTAGACCCGTTATGGTTGATCTAGAAGATTTCTCAAACTAAAATTCAGCAGAACTGAATGATCTTGTCGTTAATAAATCAATTTACAACTGAAGATCGTTACACTGTACAAGAAGTTCAACAATAACACCTCTCTCTCTCTCTCTCTCTCTCTCTCTCTCTCTACAATAACACCTGTGTGTGTGTGTGTGCGCGCGCGCGCAGTCTGGAAGACTTATTTTGTCATTATTATGGTTACCGTCATTGCTCGAAAAGTTAACTTAAGCAATCATAGTATAATCGTCTCAAAAAGCCTCCATTAGAACCGCTGGCATTCCTTTTGTTTCTTGCTCAATCTTCGTCTTCCTCTGCATCCCATAGGAAGTGTGCGTATGATCCCAACACGAAGCTGCGCAACCATTTTATAGAAACAAATAAATAAGAATAGATGGTATCAATTGTATTCTGAAATGATGGCGACCAAAAAAAAAAAAAAATGCCAAATAAGAGGGAGTGAACAAAAAATTATGGTCCACCGGTTTTTCACAAAAATCAAAACCATCTTAAGGACAATTAAAAAGATCTTATTAACTGCCGGTTTTGAACAAATACACGATTCAGACGGTCACATTTACGGCAAGAATTTTTATACGCATTGCACCTCCTAAAACTGAAAGAGTATCCAAATTTGTCTTTTTCTTTTTTTCGGAGTAAATCAATGTTATGTCCATGATGATGGTGCCTCGGAGTTCAAATTATCTCCAGTCTAAATGGACAGTATAACACCAGTCTCTGATGTCTGACAAAAGATGCATTAATAAATACACAGGTACTTTTCTTGTATGTATTTATCACAAAATACCCTTTGGTCAGGCCACATGTTATGATTGGTAACAGCCATATGTTCATTCAGATTGGAGATGATTGAAGAGGACCATGCGTGGAAGAAAAATGGCTGGGTTATGCAAAATTTTATACTTATCCTTTTTTTTTTTTTTTTATTCCACGTGTCTTGCACCAGGTTGCCCACCAACCTGGACAGAACTTAAATAAAATTGTTTAGAAGAAAAACACAACGAATAAGGTCATCAGGGACCGATACATCAGCGCCGAAAGTGAAAACCATTCTCTAAAAAGGTATAAATCACTTTTTTGTGGGCTGATGTGTCAGCCCCTGATGCAGGGTTGACCTTAGCCGTTCCTTAGGCGCGGTCACGAAATATGAGGCTAAAATTTCACGCGTAAAAGATGATTAATACCAGTCGTCGGGAGAGGCTTGCACGGCCTGGTCGAAGTAAGATTTAGCTGTGTCTTGGTCTCTATGCGTCTCCCAGATAAGTTTTCCGTAAAGAGACAACACCTCTCCGTCTCCAGGACTTGTTAATATCGCTCTTCCATAGTACTCTTCAGCTCTTACGACGTCATTCTCCACCTATATATATTCGTTATTTAAAAAGAAATTAACGAGAGATGAGATAATTAAATAAGGTAAAGAACAAGACGAAGAGAATATCAAAATTGTTAGATTTCGGTCATCAATTAAATTAATGGAGTAGCTGGAGTAGATCGTTACCTCATGCAAGAACCGTCCGTAATTCCGTAGGAGAAGCGGATTCTCAGGATTTGCTTTCAACATCTCTTGATAATAAGCACCGATTTTACTCCGATCAGAGCTACCTCCAGTAGAAGAAACACAGCTACCTTCACCACCACCACCGTTCCCTCCGCCAACCTTGTTTCCATTCCCCGCACAACCACCAGAAAACTTCAACTCTTCCCAAAAATTCCTTTCAGGACTATTCACGCTTCGAATAGTGCTGGAAGCAACATCATCCTTCTTGTCTTTGATCTCCAAATGAAGTGATGATCTCGAAGAAGCGGCGGTGTTCTTATTCTCGCCGGAGAACAACATCTTCGTGACTGAATATTGGCCGGAGGAAGAGAGTCTCGGAGAACCGACAAGAAGAAAAGCTTGAACCGGAGTGGAACCGGTTATGAGAAGAGCAGCTTTCATAGTTCTATTATCTATCAGTTCCTCTGAGAGATTGCATGTTAACAATTGTCAGTGCGTCTTATATAGATGTCTCACTGCCGTTTGCGAATGTGACGGCGTTTAATGAGTTGACGTGTGTGAAGATGCAAACAAACGGAGCCTTAAGGTGGACCCTACCTATTTCTACGGCTGATATGTGATTCGGGTCTACCGAAGTTTCGTCGGTTTACCAAAATCACCTCGCTTTGGCGCTTTGTATGTTCGCATGGAAAGGTTTGGATGGAGGTGTGCGGGGTTATATGAAATGACTAAAATACCCTTTAAACTAGAAATAAAATAAGAATCTTGAAAATTCTATGGAAGCGATTGACTGCAGTAAAAAATAGACAATATGCCGTATCGTACTTGGATGTAATAGGAACAAGTCCACAACAACAACAAATAGCCTTATCCCAATTATTTGGGGTCGGCTACAAGAATCCTGTTCTACTATTCTGTTCTGTTTAGGACCTTATCTGCTGTTAAATTATAAGTTGTCATGTCCTTTACTATCTCTATTCAAGTTAATTTTGGTATTCTTTTAGTTTTTTTAGCACCTTCAACTTGTATTGTCTCACACCGTTTCAGTGGTTTAGTCATTGGTTTTCGTTACACATGCTCAAACCATCTTAATGTAATTTTTCTCATTCTATTATCTATTGGTATTACTCTTAAACTTGCACGAATGAATTCATTCTTAATTTTATCTTTTATAATCTTGTCACTCATTTATCTCAACGTCATCATTTCAGCCACACTTATTTTATGTACTTGTTGTTTGTGGGTTGTCTAACATTTTGCTTCATAAAGCATCTTAATATAATTTTAGTAGTATTCATTTATCACACAACATTCTAAAAGCATTTCTTCACTTTAATTATCCCGTTCTAATTCTATGAGCAACATTATCTACAATATCTCTCACTTTATGTTTAATTGAATCAAAATAACGAAAATGGTCATTCTAGGATATATCTTGGTTATCAATTCTAACTATTCCGTTGTTTTTATTTTTATTTTGGTTAAACTTACATTTTATATATTTTGTTTTAGTTTAGATTATCTTAAAACCATTTAATTCTAAAACACCTCTCCATAGTTCTAACTTAGCATTTAAGTTAAAAGAACTATTCAAGATTCAGCTAGTCAATCAAACATATCTTACTAGGCCAAAAGAAGAATTACAATCGCAACACTTGTTGAAACCAGATTTCAAGGCATAACTCAAACTTGTAATAAAAAAGACTGGCATAATGAAAAATTAATATAATCCCATTGCTGGTGTGTTAATTTGATTTGATCCAATGATTGATAATGTTAGACATGTCTCTTTCCTTCATTTTCTTTCCCTCTTTATAGATTCCTTCTAATAGTGAATGCCTTGTTCTACATGATTTTACATATATGTAAATTGGTCTTGTTTCCTCCTATAAATTTGAATTTGTAACCACCTTTTCCATGTGTCTATTTTTTTATGAAATCTATGCAATTCCTTCTTTCTTTCTTTTCTTTTTCACATGGTTATCTTCTCGAACATCCCAAATCCCACATGTTCCTTCCTGGTCCCTCCAGCCACGTCAAATTTGCTCCACATTAGGTGTTCTTCTGTTTTTACGCAAGCACAAGCAAAGTTTTACAAAGTGTCTAACCTACCTTAAAATCAACAAAAAGTCATGTTGGAGATACCTATTTGGTCATGTCTGATGGGGCCCGTTTACATCCTATAATGGGCAGAGGATCCCCTACACTTAAAAACCCTGGTGACAGGTGGTGGTAGTGTTCACTGCACAACACGTCACATAGGGTTTTGAGTTTCGAGATGTAGTTCTAAATTTCTAACGACATTGAATGCAGTGTACACCACTGTGCTTATCGTCAAGTTTTTTGATTGCAGAAGATCCTCTGCCCTATAATGGGTTCGAATCATCTCCAATAATTATAAGAGAGGGATAGTAATGGCTTGAATTAATAGAATTATCTCCATTTTTTTTTATGAGAGAGAGAGACAGCCCGATTAGATTAGCAGTCGTGCATATGAGCCAAGATCCCCTATGATAAGTTAAATTATATTAGTCCTTACAGATTTCTATAGCGTGACAAAAAAAAAAAAACTTTTTGTATTTATACATTTTGAAATCAATTTTACATTAATGTATTTTAACTTATAGCAAAAGATCCAGGCTCACAGAATTAAAGATTCCCAAGTTGTGAATCTACTCACAGAAAATTTGCACCCTTTATTAACTTAGTCGCGAGGAGAAAGGATAAGCATGAAGGTGTTAATAATGAAAAGACTGAAGTTAGGGTGGTGAATGTGTACTTCGGTAATTTTGAACCGTTGCGTTTTTGTGGCAATGATTGAAGCAAAGGCCAAGAACGTCTATTCGATAACAAAGGAGAAAACCTTGGACTCCGGTCGTAGGAAACCACGTTCCAACACTAAACCGCTATGGGTTGGAACCAGCAGCATCCATGGTTTTCTGTTTAACCTTTTTTACCTGGTAGGTCCGGACCAGCAGGTTTCGGTTTCGACTTGGGAATAATAAAATTGGGAAAAAAGAAGGAAAAAAAAATGAAATGAGGACAAGAGTAGTGGAAGGTCGCTTTTGGCTCAATCCCGCCTATCATCCTGCTTGCATTGTCGAGCGTCACATGACCCCGAAAAAGTGAAAAGCATCCAACTAAACGTGTCACTTATAGGTATGTGTTGAATAATAGCACGAGCAGGACGGTAGGAAAGACTATAAGGTCAAAAGAGGATCTGAATGCTTTTGGCTACAATTATGGCAAAAACATTGCAACCTCACGTTCAGATCCACTCCCCCATTTTTTGTTTTTTGTGTCTTTTGGGTGAAAATCCAATCCCCCATATTTCTGATCCAAGTTCTGCGAATCTCAGGGGAACCAGATTCCGAACACCTTGCGTATGCATGAACCCTATGTAATTTGGATAAACGACATTAATTTCAGAAAAAAAAATTTGTTGTTTAGGGTTTGGTGTCTAGGATGGTGCCCAGGACACGTCATGGAACGTCATTTAGAATAAAATATATATTCCATATTCAAAAAATGCATCACCCACCCATTTTATTTTGTATGATGTCCCTTGGTGTATTTCTTCACTTTTTTGTCTTTTTAATACACTTATTCCAATTCAACGGTTGTTCAAAAATGAGATTTCTTGTATAGTTATTTTCCTGTTTATGGTATTGATCACTTAAATCAAGACACTAAATTAGGTCTGCATTATGCTCTCAATCCTTGTATTTTGCCATGTGTCCCATACATAGAGAATTGGACTGCTCCAATGAATATGATCTTGGTGATCATGTGATCATGTTGATTTTTAGCATAGGCTGTCTGTTTGCAAATATTTAAATAGAAAATGAAAGAAAATGTGAGAAAATAAATATATTTTTTTTTGGAAAAAAGTTATATTTTACAATTGGAAAAGGATGCTCTACACATACATTTGTCTGTGTAAACATGGAAGAACAGAACAAAACAATTATGTGTAAGAGATCCTTTTCTAATTGTACTTTCTATGAAAAAAAAAATGTAATTTCTCACACTTTCTTTCAATTTCTGTCAAAATCTTTGCAAATAGACAAAACCATAGGCAAACTTTTTTGGCGGTGATCATATAGCTATAATTTTCGATTGCTTTCTACATGAAAAATAAGGTGAAATACTATGGATTTTATAGCTAATATCACACTAAGGGCTCAAACCATCACGCTACTACCAACAACTGTGTAAGTGTCTTTATAATTACACATGGATCAAATGAGGGTGTTATAGTAAATTCATTATAAATTAATCTTGAGTTGTATCACCTAGCATTACCTGAGCCAGCATCCTCTTCGATAACTTACCTGATATTAATATGTAATAAGTGTCTATGGTGGGATAAGTATACAAAAATTCAAAACTCCCACCAAAATTTGGTTAAGAGTTTAAATGTTTTATATGAAAAAGGATCTGCTTCATACACCCAAAAAGTATGTTTCCCCAGCTCCTGACAAACAAAAGGTGAGGTGTATAAGATTAAAACCAAAACAGATTTCTTGCAATGAAAAAACTTGCAACAACCTGAAGCACCTATAATGGTGACCTATGAAGCATGGATATGTCAAAAGCCCTAGCGTGTCCATATCTGACTTGTATCGGACACTAACACGCTAGGGATACACCTGCCTCAGTGTCCCTGCCGTATCAAAAGAGCAAAACTTTGAATTTTTTTTTCAGACAAGGTTGGACACTGTAGAAACACAGCAGGCTATGTGAAATACACAGGTAATGTATTTAATAAAAGGGATATAACCTATGCAACAGGGAGAGAAAAAAACAACCTGCAACCTGAAAGAGAAAAAGAGAGGGTGGGTGGTGGAATTTGTCTTTTTCTTTTTTAATTTTCCTTTTCTTCTTCGTCTTCTTCTGTGGTTTTTTTTTTTTTTTTTTTTTCCTCTTATTTTATTTTCTTTAATTTTTTTCCAAAAGTTTGAACGGTGAATCTTCTTCTTCTTATTTTTTGCTTTTCTTTTAAATCTATTATCAATGATCTCATCTTTGCTATGTATTATTGCATTTAAATTAGTTATAGATATTTTTTCAAATATTTTTTTGATACTTATTATTTATTTTCAAGCATAAAATCTAACTAAAATTATTGATTAATTAACGTATCATCGCCATATCATATCCTACATTTTCAAAAATTGTTGTATCACCGTGTCCATATTGTATTGTACCCGTGTCCCATATCATTGTCCGTGCTTCCTAGATGGTGACACATGAGGAAAAAAACACCCAGAAATGGGTGCAAGATGCAGTGTTTCACTTTTTACCACCACATGTCTCACAGCATCTAGCAATTCAGGGTGGCTGCACGCATTTTAGCTGCAGGAAACAATCCTCTTTTAATTAAAACTGCAAAAAAAGTTTTCAAATGAAAAATTAAGTAACCAAAAATGGGGTTTATACAGAAAAAGTGTTTAAGTGAAAATTTGCTCCCTAATTAAAAAAGATACCAAATTCAAAAACCATCACGTGTCAGCTTATGGTGCAGGGACATGGAGGAACATATTGATTTTGGTGTTGCAGATCGATCCTTTCAGTTTTATATATGTGTTACATATAAGAACAATTTGACATTAATATATTTTAATTTGGAAGAAAATGTTCTGTGATGAAAATGCCTCTACAGTGTATGTGGTGAATTATAAACTGACATGTGTTGTTATGGGGGGGGGTAAAAACGTCCAAAAAGGTGTTCAGTTGAAAAGATACGTAGTCAAAAAAGACATCACTGCATCCGGATTCCAGACTCATGTTATCTACTAAAGCAGATTTCCTAGAGCAGTTTACTGGAGCGAGTGTGAAGCATTGGGTGTCAAGTGACACGTGGAAAAAACGTGAAAAACACTCAATAATGATACACTTTTTCGCTTATGTGTCACTGGTAACCTGATGCTTGTTCCAAGAAACCCACTTTGATAAAACAACTTAGATAGTGGCTAAAGTTTGAATGACATCAGAGCTGATACATCAGAGCAGGAAAAGTGAAATACACTTTTCGGTGAATGCTTTTCACTTTTTGGCACTGATGTGTTGGCCCTGCTGACATTCCAACTTTAGCCACTCTCTAAGTTGTCTTACCCAATCTGTTTACATTTAGACAGGAATGATTCAAACAGTAAAGTGTGGATTGTATCCGCTCCACTTAACTCACGCTCTTCTCTGTCTCATGTCAAGGGTGGGCACATCAGCGCTGACAAATGATTTTCACTTTTTTTAGGGGACATGGAGCAGAGAGGAGCGGATACAAACCACTCTCCACGCTAGTACAAATCTAACACAATGCCTGAACAAAGATTACCCTGTGGCGAGGCTTTTCTACCTATTATTTCTCATTTACCACAACACCCTTTTGTCCAACATCCTATCACACACTATGAGTTAAACTTATCTTCCATCTGATTTGAGAGATATCATTAGGGGTGGGCATGGGCCGGGCCATGGTAGGCTCGGGACCGGCCCTCAAATTATAGACTGGGCGCGGACCGGGGCTTGGACCCATAGGAGTGGGATCCGGCTGGGGTTTGGACCCGGCCCTCATTAATTGATCAGGCATTGGGCTGGGCTTCGGGCTGGCCCATGAATTAAAAAAAATATATTGATATGTAGGTTTGAACTCTAGACCTATCTACGATTTAAAATTTCGATTTTGATAGATTATTCGTCATGAGGATTAATGGAAATTTCATTAGAATGCTTCGAAATATTATAAAATTTATGTAAATTTCAATGTGAACTATTAAGAAAATTTCAATCTATGTTGAGCATGATTACACACTCTAGACTAAAATAACTATACAAAGCATTTAAGTCATGTACAAATAAATTAAAATAATATACAAATGGTTACTAGTCATTTTTTTAGACAAATGACTA
>JAOXJP010229846.1:0-10879 GCA_025762735.1 Platanus orientalis | reverse complement strand
TGAAGAAGGGACAAAATACCTAATATTGTTTCAATTAGGAAACGTTACATAAGAGATGTGTCTTTAAACAAAGAATATAACGAAAATTTAGGAAATATTGAGAGTTTTATGGAGTTACGTCGGAAAGGTTGAAGTGGGATTTCAAAAATTCTAGATAAACTAACTTATTTACGAAACAACTTGAAATAAGGAGCAAAATGGAGTCCACGTGGCCTTTTAAATGAAAGGAATAAAGGAATACTAAACATAGAGGGGGCTACCCCCTTTGCTTTAGTGTAATAAAAAGATTGATTTCACTAGGACTTTATCCAATTACTTTTTGTAAAAAAAAAACATTTTTATCAACTAAGCTATGTAATATTGATAATTTTTAAATATTTAATATATTATATATATACATATATATTATATATGTAAGAGTTTGGGCCTTGGGCCAGGTGAAGGTAAGCCCAAGCCCGGCCCTAAATAAAAGTTCGGCCCTCAGATTAGGCTTGGGCCCTTGTCGAGTATAGCTTGGGTCGGGCTTTTTCAGACCAATTTTAGGGTTGGACTCGAGTCGGCTTGGCCCATGCACATCCCTACAATTACGAGTGGCAATGAGCCGAGCTCTAACTTGGCTCAACTTGGAGCTTGGCTTGTTATGAACTGAGCTTAAGTTTGGATTTGAGCCCATTTTCTAAGCAAGTCTGAGCCAAGCCCAAGTTGACTTGGACAAAGCTCAGCTCATTGCCACCCCTAATCATGATATATTTATAAAAGCCAAAAGGACACAAGACTTATTTAATCTCTCTTTGCTTCTCTTCTCATTCATTGTTCGTGTATTTACGATGATTTATCTCACATGGTACACTACTTTAATATACATTGGTTTGGAATAATCTAACTAATTTTTAATTATTCATATAAATATTCATGGCCAGATTTATACTCTAAAATGATAAAGGCCATCAAATTGTTGGAAAACCACACACATTTTCCTTATATGTAAAAATTAAAGGCTAATAATTCCAAACAATAGTTTACAAGAAAAAATAACAGTAAAATAACAAAATATACAAACACACACCACAATACTATAATTTTTAATGTGAAAACCCCTTTGGTGTGAAGGAAAAAAACACAAGAAATTAGTATAGCAAATCTTCCACTATTTGTAAAAATATACGAGTTACAATAGTATTCTCTAATCAAAATTAGAGGATTACATCATCAAGCAACAATTTGGTTAATCGTCATCTAAAAAATGGATTCAAAGGATTTAGAAACCTTACCTCAAACAAAAAAGAGATACTACACAAGTATGATTGAAGCCCAACTCCAAGCCCCATTCACCAAGAGAAAAATCCCCATTTTTAGTCACTTTAATCTTCTCCAAGAAAGTAGAGCGAAAACAACCCTTTAAAGGAAAACCCCCAAAAGCAATAACTTTTTTTTCTTTTTTTTGGGTGTTGTGCCGGTTAGATGATGATGGAGAAGAGAGGCAACCCAAAAGACCCCTTTATGGGTTCTTCACTAACCCCCTTAGAAGCAAACAAGAGCAATAAATGCTTATTGCCCAAAATGGTTAAAAAAACCTTTTGAATCCAACCATAAACGCATGTTTCTTCCTTTGAAGATGATGTGAGTCCCACCTCATAGGAGGGAATCCCAACAATCTTCCCCTCTCAACTCATGAGGAGGGATCCACCAAACCCAAACCTATCACATCTCTACAAAACTCATGTTTATCTTTGGGTAAGGCTTTTGTCATATAATTAGACTATTTTGGTTTATATGAATCTTTTCAAGTTGCAACAACTTGTTTCTACAACGTCTCGAATCCAGTGGTACCTCACATCAATGTGCTTTTGACTTTGAATGAAAACCTGAATTCTTACTAAGGTGGATGGTACTTTGACTATCATAGTTAACCATAAACTTCTTTCACTTTAATCCAAGTTCTTAAAAAAATCGCTTCATTCACAACATCTCTTTACAAGATTTTGTAGTTGTAATATACTCAGCCTCTATGGTAGACAATGCAACACATTTCTATAACTTGCCATGATATAGCCCCTCCCCTACAAAAGTAAACAAGTACCCAGATGTGGACTCTCTTAAATCTATCTCACTTACCATATCCTCATATGTGGAACCTTCTAACACATGTTTACCATTTCCAAAACATAAATATATCTTGGAAGAACCCTTGAGATACTTAAGTATTCATTTAAGTGTTTCAATTGTTCTTTGCCTATACTGACAATAATTCTATTAACTACACCAACTGCAAGTGTGATGTCAGGTCTCGTGTACACCATGGCATGCATCAAACTTCTTACGGCTGATGCAAAGGAACTTTTCTTATTTCTTCTATTTTTTTTCTTATTTAAAGGGCTTTGCTGAGTACTTAACTTTAAGTGACCTGCAAGTGGATAGACAATTGGTTTTGCTTTATCCATATTAAACCTGTTAAACATTTTTTCAATGTACATTTCTTGTGATAACCATATCTTGTTTGTCTTCTTATCACGATAGATCTTCATAACCAACATTTATTGAGTTGGTCCTAAGTCCTTCATAGCAAGGGATTTGCTTAGCTCCTTTTTTCAACCTGTCAATCTCGTTAGTGTCTTGTCCAACTTTCAACATATCATCTACATATAGCAAAAGAATGATAAAATCTCCTACATAAAATTTATTAATAAACACACAATGGTCTAAAGTTGTTTTTTTAATTATACACATGATTCATCGTGAATGCATCAAACTTTTTATACCATTGCCTTAGGGCCTATTTCAACCCATATAGGCTCTTCTGTAACTTACAAACCATGTGTTCCTTACCTTTGACTTTGAACCTTTAGACTGCTCCATATAAATGTCTTCCTCTAAATCACCATGAAAGAATGATGTTTTGACATCTAGTTGCTTAATGTTCATACTAATAGCCAAATCCAACACAACTTGAACGGATGATATCTTCACCACATGTGAAAAATCTCATCAAAGTCAATGCCTTTCTTTTTCCCAACTCCCTTCACAACCAACCTTGCATTGTATCTTGTTTGTGAGTTCTTATCTTCTGTCATTAACTTAAACACAAACTTATTTTTAATTACTTTATTGCCCTTTGGTAACTTTACCAAGTTATAGGTGTCGTTCGTTTGCAAAGAATCCATCTCTTCCTGCATGGCTGCCAACCACTCCCTTTTATGTTCATTAGTTCAAGCTTCTTGAAAGCTCTCTAGTTCACCCCCATCTGTCAACATAACATGATCATGACACGAGTAACTCTTGGATGCCCAATGCATTCTTGTAGATTATTCTAAAATAGGTTTTAACTGGTGGTTCTTGAGGGGACTTCACCCATATTTCTTGTTGTTCAAGCATCACATATTGGAACAATATCACCAATTGCCTCATCATGGCCATGCACATCTCCCACATCATCATCATGAAAAATAGGAAGAGGAATTTGATCCAAATCAACAAGATCATCTACAATGGGTTGAGATTTTACAACTTTATCAAAGTCTTCACTTATTTGGTCTTCAAGAAATACCGCATCCTTACTTCTTATCAATTTCTTGTCAACCGGATCCCATACACATGTAACCAAATTTATTATATGCATAACCTAAAAAGATAAACTTTTTGCCTTATCATCAAGCTTGGATTGCTCATTTTTTGGTACATGCACAAATGCCCTACAACCAAATTCTCTCAAGTGTCCATAGGAAACATCTTTCCGAGTCCATTTTTTTTTTTAACATCTCCATTCAAAGGTGCCAAAGGAGATAGATTAATCAAATAAGTTGCAGTACACATTGTTTCCCCCCAAAAAGATCTTGACAGATTTTCCTATGAAAGTATACACCTAATCATTTTCATAATAGTACAATTCATCCTCTCTGCTATACCATTGTATTGTGTGGTATTGGGAGCAATTTGCTCATGTCTAATACCATGACTCTTATAATATTCTTCAAATGGTCTAATATACTCGCCACCATTATCTATGCGTATACATTTCAAAGTTTTTCTTGTCTCCCTTTCCACCATAGCATGTAAGTGTTTGAAGACATCCAAGACATGGTCTTTAGTTTTCAAAGCATATGCCCACACCTTTTTAGAATAATCCAATTATATCATATCATATTTCGACTAATCTTGACCCTTAAATTAGAATCTTTCAATATGTGAGCAAAACACATTTTCAGGTGATTAATCTAATATCATGGATGAATCTAGAATGTCCCAAACCCTAGCATATAGGGTCTAATTATTAAAATTTGACAAATCAAGTTTTAGTGAATCTTGGCATTAGATTTAAGATTTATCAAATTCTAAGCAACATACATATTGAATGGTCAATTGGACACCGTAGATGGATTTGTCATGCTTCAAAACCTTGGGGTAATAGTCACAACCTTCCAATATCATTTCTGAACCCTTCTTCACACTATATAAAACCATGGTCGTCCAATCAAACACTTAAAGTTTCAAATAAAAAATCAAACATCGTCATCAAGATTAGTGCCATTGATTTAATCTAGGGGATGGGTATGATTGAACCTGACCAATTTGGATCAACAAATACTCAAGTGGATCTACTAAGTTACGATATCCGCAACACGTAGGAACAACTCTCTATTCTCCTAACACATGGTGCAACATCATCTAATTATATTAAAAAACAAAAAAACAAATCCTAGAGAGTAAAATAAAATTTTATTAAATTTTATTCAAATAAATAAAATATAGTAGAATAAAATCAAACAATCTAAAATCTAATCAAACAATCATAAATAAGTAATTATAATAAAGTTAAAACCTCCCCTAACCATCCATTCCCAAGACTATATAAGGAGCTTTCTGCTCTCATATCACTCACGGTGGAAACCTGTAAGAAATCCCTTTTTTTCTCTCTCTAACTCACAGCTAAAACCCTAGTAGCTCCTCTGTATCGCTCTTCCAAAACCACCTTACCACACATTGTGAGAAACCTATCTTTAATGGCCCACAATTTGACATGGTCGTGAATGTCATTTCACCTACAAACGGATTCAAATATCTAAAATAGGCTACAAGGACAACTACTTCTATTGGCTATATTTATAAATGCAACTAAACTTCTTATTAATATCTCATGGGCTTGATGCCACGAATTTTGAAATCTTAATTTCTTTTCTTCCTATGTATTTCACAGTCCTATCAAAAATATATATTGTTGGCAAACCCCATCACAGTTGAGAATAACTAACAAAAAAAAAGTAGGCCCCAACGACCATAGAAAACAAACTTGAAGGGTGAGCACCTAAAAACAAAGAGTATAGATTGAAAAGAAACTATATTAAAAAATGAGAAAATGTTTTAAAAAAATGAATTAAGAGAGAGGTAAGAATAAAGAGCCTACCTATTCGTCGTTGGAGTGCTAGATGATGATAAAAAGACAAAAGAAACGGGTATGGTTTGAAGGGTGAGAAGCAAAAAGCTATCATTTTTTGCATTGCTCCCTTGATCCTCCTACCTCTTTACTCATTGTTGCAAAAAGTGTTAGGGTAATGATTATCTCTTTAATGACCTTAGTTTGCTTTTTATATTAGGCCAACTAAGTAAATGTCTCTTTGGATAAAATAGTTAAGAGAGCAAACGTCCCCTAATAAGAAAGAAAGAATAAAAATAAATATGAAATAATGACAATAATTCAATTATATATAATTTAGGTGAGAGATATGATAATATTAAATTATAAAATTATAATAAAAGTCATTTTAGTAAGAGAGATTTTATGTATTAAAGGATAAAGATATTAGGGAGAGAATTTAGGTATGTGGTGTTTGAGATAGGAGGCGTGGGTGCGTGGATTGGGGAAAGAGCATGTGTGGTAGTAAGTGTGTACTAAAGCAAACAGAATGCTAGATGAGACGAATTGTTTGGGAAAAAAAATAAATAATAAACTTTATTATGGAACGTGCCACGTGCATAGATATATGAATTTGAAGAAAGATAAAATGATAAAGACACAAAGAGAAAGTGTAATGCCCCCAAACCCGGATTCTGATAGGAATCCGTACACACCTTGGATTCGGATCATTACATTGATTCGATGACCAATGTTCACAATTAATCATAGGTTTTCACATAATCTTAAAGTTCATATCCTCTCATTACATTATTAAATTATCTTAATAATCACATTTTAAGTTCAATAATTGTGGAAGCGTTACAATATCTAATGATCTATAAAAGTCAATAAGTCGCAGCAGAAGTCTCATCATAACATAATTGTATCAAAAGTAGTGCAGTAGAAAATATGTTATAATCTCCAATGTAGATCAATATAGTAGAAATCAACTATCTACATCAATAGGGTGTCATTTCACTCCTATGTAAAATAAAGGAAAATATATAATCATCCCATCAATGTATGTGTGTATTAATCCAAATGTTCAATAAGTATATGTTGTCCACTACTAATAACAAAACACGATCATAACACCATAGTGGTTCCTCATACATTTAACATGTGACCGGATTTTAGTTTATAAAACATAACAATTGGGTTAATCCCAACCTATAAGCAATCATACTAACTATAGATAATATAGTGCAGAAGATATAAGTCCAAGTATTAACATGTTCAAAAGTCGATACAAAACTAAATATAGTCAAAACAATAATAATATGTTAGTATGAAACTAAGTGATAAACAAATATCAAACTAAAGTCTAAGGTCTAATACTGGGCACAATCGATGTTGAAGTCTTTGTGTGATAGCCAATATCTATAAAGCACAACCAAATCACAAAGTCCAATACAAGGTCTTGAATCTGGATAAGGAATATTAACAACGCAATACGAAGTCAAATGCAAAGTACAATGCGAAAAGTCAGAGTCCAAGCAAAGAGGTTTAATGGAAAGCCATAGTTCAATACAAAGTTTAATACATAAATCAAGGTCAATGAATCCAAAGTCCGATAATTTGAAAGAGTCCGATGTTCATAGTTTAATAGTCCAAAGAGTCTGATGTCAAAAGTTCAATAGTTCAAAGAGTTCGATGTCAAAAGTTCAATAGTTCAAAGAGTTCGATGTCCAAAGTTCAATACTCCAAAGTGTTCAATATCATCATGAAATGTCTGTTTGCTCTTGTCAAACCCCATGGTTAGAGTCCAGATCTCTTGATATTCCTTAAGAGCAGGGCCAAATCCCTCGATATAAAACCACAAGAGCAAGGTGGTCTGAATCTCCTGATAATCCCCAAAGGCAAGGTCAAATATCATGAGACCAAAGTGCAAATCTGAAACACATTCCCACTCTTAATCCTGTGAATAAACCCAAAGAGAGTCAATGGTCACACTTAACCCGATGACGAGGCCCGAAAGAGTCAATAGTTTGATGTTCGATGAGGTTCATATCAATGGTTTTTGGAAGGGTCACTAAATTTCAATAATCGGAACAATACTATAGGACAACCTTATGTATGTGGTCACCATGATTCAAATGGATCACACTTATCACTTAGAATCAATATATTTAATGGTAAACCATGGTATCAAAGTTATAAGTTCATTTAGATTTAGTGTCAGTACATGATTCGATATTCATAAGGCCAAATTAACGGTAATTCACTGAGATTTCTTATAAAATCAATAATTCAAAATATGTATTAAGATTCGATGGTTTACATGGTTCATATGATCACATAGGGAGCGTAGGGTTCAATAAGATCAATAAGTTCAATACAGTTTCACAAAAAAATCAAAGATACAATAGCTTTACAATGTTTCTAAGTGTAGAGATCAACTGGATTATACTTATAGTAATTCAAATAAAATGACAAAGCAATATTGTCTATCAATTTGATCCTTAATTATGTAGATCTTGAAGGATTCACAATTTCACACATTTTCAAAGGACTCATATGAGTAAAATCAATTTTGTATGACCTAAATGATTCAATGAAGCAAGTCAGTACACACAATGTTTAAGAACAATAATCTTTCACAAGATAGGTGTAGATCTAAAGATGAAAGAAAATTCAATTGTTCAAAATTGGATCTACAAATTTTTTAGAAGTTCCAAGAAGAAAATGATAATCTCAAAGGATCTAAGGATAATATCACATATTTTGAAAATCACAAGAGAAAAATACATCACATCACCCATAATAAGCAATGTTACTTACAAACTCTTCAATTTCCTAGCCTCTTGTCAAATCTTATTCACTTTATTCTCTCAAATCTCCTTCTTTTGAACTATTAGTGTAGGTTTATCATTAAACAAACGAGTCTAAGAAGATCAAGAGAAGAAATCATCTAATCTAGCCAATTTTTTCAGTAATGGGTTACACTTACCAAACTGGGGGAGAATTTATCATCATTCCTCCCAAATATCTCAATTGTCTATATATCTTCATTTATATGTTTTAAATGGTCTAATGGACCTAAATGATGTTATGAAGTGGTTATATTTCATCATAAATGAGATTTCACATGTGTGGGGGTCAAATAAAAGAAACCAACATCATTTTCATATGTATTTGTTTTTTGTTTTTTTGTTTTTTTTCTTCTTCTAGAATTTCCAATCTTAACCGGTCAGGGGGGTTAACCGGTCAGGGGGGTTGGAGACCTGTTAGGGCCGAGACTAGTCAGAGGGTTGGAGACTTGTCAAGCCCTAACCAATTAGGAGATTGGTGATTGGTCATGAACTATAGAAATCTCAAATATAAAAAACCTGAGGGCTAAGACCCGTACTCCTGACTGGTCATGCCCCTAACCTATCGAGGATCTCCTGATCGATCTTGAGGAGTGTGTTTTTGAATTTTCAACGTATACATCTTACGGTAAAACAATCATAACTTTATTTAGAAAACTTCAAATTATGCACCCTTTGAGGCGTTAGAAAGTAAACTCATAGATATTTTCAATGATGTATGGTTTGTACTCAAATTGTATTAGGATTGGTATATGTTTGCTTGTAAAGTTATCCCAATAACACATTTGGAACAACTTTAGAACTTGACAAGTTCAGGACTTTGTTTTTCTCACTTCTAATTCGCTCTATTAGATCCTAAATACCATAAAAGACTTCCTAAAAATAGTTAAAGATAATTTTATCTTTACATATGCTTAATTACATTTTTACCATTTTAATGCATTACAAGGTATTACAAAAAGTGTCACGTGGTGCTTATGTCTATCAAGTAGGTGTTAGCACCAAAATTTCGTTTAACAAGAACCTCATCCCTTTGCACCTCAATCATCGAATTCTTGAGGTTTAAAATGACCAAAACAAAAAAAAGGGGTCCCATTAGGGACTCTAGATAATGATATGGTCGATCTCACAAAGTCTGCTAAAAAACTTGAACCAATAACTGGTTTTAAGGAACATTTATTTTTCTAAATAAAACAAGCTTGATCTAAACATGAACTTGAGAATAATACAATTTTCATGAAAATCCATTATTGAGGATTGTTTAAAGAAAGATTTAAACAACCTATAATATGAAGGAATATATTGGCGGGAGCTTCTAAATGCACCCCAAAATTTTCTCTTTACACCATGATTCTCCCTATTTGCCTTTTCACACCCCTCTTCCCTAAAATACCTTCTTACCCCACTCACCCCCTTATGTTCCAACGAATAAGAAGAAAAAAAGCTCTTCCCACTCCGAAGATGGTGAAATCCACCCTCATGGTTTGATTCTGGTGGTTACAAACTCAAATTTGGTGAAAAAGATACCGGATCGATCCAAAGAAGCGGCACAATCCATGGGATGGGATCAAAGGAAAAAACCCAAAGAATATAAGTTTTGTACAAATCTTTGTAAAGTATCGTTTTTTGCTCTATTTGATGCTAAAAAATGGCAAAGGTGTGTATGTTTTTAAGTTTTTTACCAGTTTTTAAAAAAAAATGTGTATTTTTTTTCGTTTTTCTTTTTCCCTGGTTCGGGCTTGTTCGACCACACAGGGCCGAATATAGGGCCAAATAGAGGCCTGCCCGAATAGAGGCCATTTGTTTGGCCCTAATCTATTCGGCCCTATGTGGCCAAACAAGCCCGAACCCGGTAAAAAAAAAAATGAAAGGGGTGGATTTCACCGTCGGGGTGAATTTTGTCGTCGTTGTCTTCATTGTTGTCACTGCCGTTGTTAGAGTGGGAAGAGGGGGTGGGGTGTGGAGGGAAGGGTTAGAAGGGTAATTTTTATCAAGGGAATTTTTTTGGAATTTTGAAAATTTGTTAAATTAGGGTGTGAAAAGAAATTTATGGGGTGTATTTTGAAGCTTTATATATTGGGATATTGTTTCCCATGGTTTTCCCTAAATACCCTTGACCTATAACTCCAATTCCCCACTAATATCCCTTCCTTCATTTATGATTATACTCCAATGATCAAATGACCACTTATATTATTGAAAATTTACGTCATCTATTTAAGGATGATGTAAAGAAAGGTAAAGGAAAATTTCATTGTATAGATTGTAACCAAATTATGAAAATTCTATACTAAATTTAGAGAGTTCTGTTATCCATGAAGAAACTTCTACAATATTTGTTCATCTATTATCTTTGAAGTTTTCTCCTCTAGATTTAGAGTTAAATATTCATCTTAAAGGAGAGCTCAAGAAAAGAAGATCAGTGAAAAAGAGTAATGAGAGAGCAAGGAGAGGATCAAAAAAGATAAATGGCTTGTAAACAACCTATTATAAATACTTATTTCACATTTAAATTTCGTAGAAATCACCATGTTTAGGTCATATAGATCTAAGATCAAGTAGAGTTTAGCTTTTTTTTTTTTTTTTTTTTTTTTAAAAATTTAATGCATACATTTAAAAAAGAAAAAATTTAAATGGAAAAAAAATAAATAAATTTATGGTTTTAAAATTTGGTACACAA
>JAOXJP010229845.1:0-10879 GCA_025762735.1 Platanus orientalis | reverse complement strand
ACACCCAATCACCTCATTCCAATCCCTATAAAGATCCCCCACCCTTAAGCCCCCAATCAGCAGCTAAATCTGATACTTGAAAATCTGTTAATTTTGAGACCTCTCTCCTGCAACCCCCTCCCTTTGGCTTCTCCATTGAACTATTGTTTTGTTGTTCAACCTCTAGAAACCTGATAACCAGAATTTTGAGGTTTCATCTTGTTTATAAATTCTGTCATTGGCACTTTTCTGTTTCTGTACTCATTAAGTTTCAAAATGATGCAAATCCTCATAAATCTTCAGTATTATTATTATTATTATTATTATTATTTTGGTATGGCCACTTGGCCTACATCATGTTGACAACCGCACAAGGTGGGACTGGACTGAGCCAGTGAGAACCCAAGCAGGCGGCCAACTCTCCAAGGATTCAACCCTGGGTCTTCCGTAGGGAAGATAGATGCCGCAGCCACCTGTGCATTTTTTTTTTTTACTCTTTCCTGGTATTTGTATACCTTTTGCTTTGGCCGAGTGGTTAAGCTGTGTGCCTGCTAACTACATATGGGGTTTCCCTGTGAGAATTTGAATCTCTCAGGCGATGTAGTGTTTTTTTCCCCGAGTATTTTCTATTCTTTCAAAGTTCTTGGTAGTTGTCAAAAGACTAAACATAATCTTATTCATCTCATCAACAACTCTGCTCCTGGATCTTTTCCTTTTATATTATTTATATGTTGGTATTAACATGTGGCTTACCCATAGATTGAAAACAACAGGATCAAAATAATTTGTTTTAATCTCCTGGAACTCTGCCTAGTTATTGCTGAATACTGTATTCAACTTGGATTAAATGTGCATCTAGCTAAGCACAAATGGAATATGTAACCTGCAGTTTTTATTCGGATCAGCTCATATCCTGAAGCAGCCATTATTCATGCAAGCCTGTGAATCAGCCTTCACTAAATGTGATGCCAGGGGATGTAATTATATCTCAAAACAAGAGGTATATAATTCTTTAATCAGGGCCCCTTCCCCCTTTTAATAATTGTCTTCTCTTTATCTGACTTGCTTCTGATTGCACTTGGCACAGTTACGAGATTCCCTTATACCAGCAATGCCAGATATGAGGGAAGAATTGGTTTGTGAACAACTTGATTCAACTTGCTGTTTGACTGCATGACTAACACACATCCATCCTTTTGGTTTCTATTAATAATCAAACAAATTCTTTTGCATGTGCAGGTTGGCGAACTGTTCAACTTATTTGATACTGATGGTGATGAAAGGATAAGCAAAGATGATTTCATGACCTGCTTAAGAAGAAATCCACTGCTAATAGCACTTTTCTCAAATTGCTTGGTGCAAGGACTTATTGGAAGGTGATGAGAGGCTGTGTGATGGATGACTCGTGGAGGCCAATAATTAGGTTAGAATAGGTTGGGTTGTTGTTGTTTGGGGCATGTGTTTTATTTTATTTTATTATATTTGTTTCGGTTGATTTGAGAGAGAGAGGGGGCGGGGGGGCAGGTGCGCAGGCTGTATACCATAGAGGGCACTCTATGGAGTTTATTTACAGATCTTATCAAAAAAATTAATTTACCCTGTAAAATGCCTTAAAAGACAGCTTTGTTCGACATACTGTTGATATTCGTAAATTTTATTTACATCAAATACTAATCAGTCAATTAGCAAAACTATATATAGGGGGGGGGGGGGGGTAGCGGTATACCATAGAGGTTTATTTACATATCTTCTCAATTAACCCTGTAAAATGCCATAAAAGACAGCTTTGTTCATCATACTATGGATCTTCGTAAATTTTATTTACAGCAAAAACTAATCAGTCAATTAGCAAAACCATATATACATCCACCGTCTCCCTTTACATGACATCTACAAAAAGAGAGCATCAGTTATAGAATAATGAATTGCTAGGGAAACATTAAGAGCCCGGATTCTCTGCAATGAGTCAAAAAAAACATGAAACTGATTTCAAAGCATATCACGTATACAAAAAGTTTAAAACTCCAACTCAATTTGGGCAGGCATTTTAAATTTTGTATGTGTGTAGACATTTGTTACATGATAATGTAGCGGAGGATCTTTGCTTAAAAAATAAAGCAAAACTGTAGCGACAAACATGGTTATCCGGATCATAGGATTGTACCATTCTAAATCATCCAAAAGATCCAATTCACTCTCAAAATCATGAGGTTGGATCATAGGATCGTACCATCCTATGATCCTAAATCATCCAAATGATCCCACTCCCAAAATTGTAATGTTGCAGGATCGTTGTGAGATCACAATCCCATGCAATCTTGATCAATCAGTCCTACATATTGTGCCGTTGGTTTTTTATTTTTTTTTTAAAATTATGTTAATGAAATTGACTTTTTGGGCTTTTAAGCTTAAATAATAATATAAAAAAAACAACTCTTTACAAATCCACAAGCTCTTTTAATCTAAAATTAACACATTGAACCCAGTAATAAAGAACTTGATATGAATGATTGAATGCTCATATTTATTTATGTTTGTATTGTTGTTATTTTAGTAAAAAGTGATGGAAATATGAACCATCTAGTATGAATCCGTTCAATTAATTTAATATATTTTGTTATTACGGTGTTGGAACTTTAAAAATATGATGGTTTGGTAATTGGTAGTTAACTGATTAATTTTTGGGTAATTTGTGTTGAAAAAATGTGTAAATTTTTTTTTAGTTTGTAAAAATGTTAAGAATATAAAAGTTCAATATATTAAATTTTATCCGTTTTCTTTTCATTATTTTAATAAATTTTTAACATATATCATTATTACTAGTAGTTTTTCACTTTATTTTTTTTTTTATGGAAAGTAAGATATTACTATCCTCAATCTGATCTATGAGGCCTCCCACTGATCCTATATAGGATTTCGATTTTAACAACCTTGGTCACAACCAGGCTAAAAACAAAAAGAGGCTACATCTATTTTTGAATGCATATCAATTGACATTAGATGGTTTAAAATTTTGACAAAAAAAGGTGGATACCATTGGTGACATGAACCTATTCAGCTAAGATTCTTTATAATGCAGAATGCATTTATATTTGAAAGCAAAAGCTATATCCTGGTGTAGACCATTTATGCGAGATGACCCTGCACTGTTACTTGAAGGTTGAAGAGATCTTAGTACTAGCACGTTTTTCATCTTATTTAATAATTTATGGTATGTTTGATTCCCAACTAAAGTAAAGGAAAGATAATTGTAATTCACACCAGATGCTCTAACATCCGCTAACAATACGCCAATTTGTAAAGTGATTCAAAATCGAATGACATAAAAAAAAAAAAAAAAAAGCAGAATAGTGCACCCGAAACCTATCCTTTTAACGTAGATTCCTCTAAAAATGACCCAAATCTAATTAGGTGTGTCCATCACTTAACCAGTTCGTATTGTGGACTATTAACGGATCTCCTACAAAGTTATTATGATCAAATGGATGCCTCGGCAAGGAGAACCTCTGTAAGTCCACTTTTTAGTGTTGTGAATTGCCTATGTAGTTTTAATTGATAAAAAGACTCAACTTGAGCAAAAAATTTCAAATTAGTAAAATTTGGGTAGAGGTCTCCCATATGAATTTCTATTCAACGCAGTTTTCTCTTAAAATAACCCATATCTAACTAACTAGATGTGTCCATCACTGGACCCATTTGTAGCCCGTGGACTGGGACATTCTAATTCTCTTGGAAGCAATAAGGTCAGAGAGTTAGATGGAGAAATTTAATGCCCATTAAAGGATCTCCCAAAATCTACTTTCAATCAAATAGATGGCTTAAGCAAGTAGAACCTCCATCTCTCTTCCTTTTTACTATTGCAAATGATGGCCTGTGTAAGTTTAATTTGAAAGGCACAAAACCGAGATTTAAGAAAAAGTTTTCAAATCGTTAAAAATATGGTAGAGGTATCCCAATAAGCTTGAATGAATATATAAAATTTTTATTTATTTATTTATTTTGTCTGAATATATAGAGTTTGATATTAGTAAATTGAAGAGTAGAAACAAGAGAACAGTTAAAATTGGTGGCTAAGAGTTACCGCAAAGAGACCATTTCATTACTTGGCTCATTTATCCATAAGGAAGACTGGAGAGGAAGTTTCCTACCATTGGGGTGGATGCAGTACTGTATGGATGACGTAGACCAACCAAATTGAAGCAAAAAGTATATAATACGGTTATAAGATTAGCCATGCTTGTTGAAACACATCGTTGGGCGGTGAAGAAACAATACGTCCATCAAATAAGTATTGCAGACATCAGGATGTTGAGATGGAGGGTCATGACTCATGAGTAGAACAAATCATGTTTAAAATGAATATATGCCTTCCCGGGAACTTAGGATAATATCAATAAAATATAAGATGAGGAAAGTCAACTGTGATGGTTTGGTCAGTGCAATGAATACCAATGATCCAGTGCAAATTGAAGGTCCTAGTGACAAGGGGAAGGCCAAAAAGAACAGAAGATCTAATACTAACGATCTACTGAGGATACAGTTCTAGATAGATCGCAATGGTAGAACAATATTCCTATTCATCCAAAAAAAAAAGAAAAGGTAGAACAATGATCCTGTTACCTTACATCCAAATAGTTGGAATAAGGCTTTGATTTGAGTTAGTTGAACTGAGTGTCTAATATGGCAACAGTAATAATTCTCTCCCTAAAGTCTAAAATGACTCCTGGTGGAGCAGCAATACTCCCCATGTTTACTGCCGAAACTGTTTACACTTGGCTGGTCCATGAACCCTTCAATTCTGAATCTAATTGTTTTTTTCGCGCTCTCAACTTTTTTTAGATTTGAGAAAGATCAGAAACTTTATTCAAAAGAGCAAACAGAACAAAACAAACAAACCATCGCCAAGGCGGTAAAGAAATAACTACAAAAACAAAAAGAAACAAAAACAAAAACAAAACTAAAAACACACCCAACCCAAAAGCCCAGGACGCCAACAATGATTAAACTCTCCCCTCCAAAAACTCAATCCAGTCAGAATCACAAGAATCTGCATCAATGGAAACCCACTGCCCAATAAGCTCAAACACCATAATACAAAGACAACCACTAAGAGCATTGTATTCCTAAAAAATGCACAAATTCCTCTCCTTCCACACCACCTAACAAATAACCCTAGGAAGAAGACACTAAACAACATCAGCAATACCACCCAAACGTAGGGCCCCCTAGCCAAAGAATAGATTAGAGGCTGAGTTAGGGAAGACCCAAGCAATATTGAAATGAGAAAGAAAGAAAATCCAAATATCTCTAACCCACTAACAAGGAAGAAAAAAGGTGATCCTCCGACTTCTCTCTAAAACACATGACACATCTGTTAGCTAGATTCCGGCGTCTACTCTTCAAATGATTGAGAGTATGAATTTCATTCAAAACCAAAGTCCAAACAAAGAAATTAACCTTGAAGGGCATCCCCCTAGTTCAAATGTTTCTATACCGATAATCCACAAAACCAACACCAACCAACTCAACATAGAACGATTTAAAGGAAAAACAGTCATTTGAGTTCAGTTCCAAATCAGACTATCCAACTTATTCGGCTCCAACCTCCCTAACAGACTCACCCACTCCTCACATTCCCAATCATTGAGGTTTCTACGAAGAATGGGACACCAAAAACTCATCTCCCCTAATCTCAAAATTATCAATCACACAGCTATGAGCATCTGAGGCAACTAAATAGACATTAGGGAAGTCCCCCCTAAAAGTGGAAGAGCCACACCACGGGTCCTCCTAGAATCAAATGTCCACACCCGACCCCACCTTGAAACCAATAAACCTTCTAAACGAAGACTGATGTTAGACAATGGACTTCCACAACCCAATACCATGCGGACCGCTATACTCTTTAGGGACCCATTATGAATTTCTCCCATACTTCGCCACAATGACTCTCCTCCACAAACTCTCACACTCCATCCCAAACCTCCAAAGCCATTTTCCCAACAAAGCTTGGTTTAAGAATTTAATCTTGCCAATTCCGAAACACCCACAATCCAAAGGGCAACTAACTTCCAATCAACCAAGTGGAACCTTCGATGATTATCCAAATCATTACATAGAAAATTCCTAAAATGAGTCTCAATCTTATTAGCCACCGACATGAATAGTGAGGACCAAAGGAAAATAGTTTGGGATGCTTGCAAGAGCACTTCGAATCAATGTGAACCTACCTCCTTTGGAAAAGAGAGCTTTCCAAGACTCCAACCTTTTAGAGATATGGTCCACCATAGGATTCCAAACAGCCACAGACTTAAACCGTACCCCTAAAGAGAGTCCAAGATAAGAGGATGGCCAAAAGTCAATCTTACAACCCAAAATAGCAGCCAAAGAGGCAATATTCTCAATCTCGCCAACATTGAAAATTTCACTTTTAGCCAAATTGATCTTCAAACCGGACACCACTTCAAAGCATCTCAAATAGCCCATTTGTCTCAAATCCGCACCACAAAAAATCATAGAATCATCAACATATTGCAAGTGCAAGATCAAAATGTCACCATTCCCTACCATAAAACCTGAAAGATACCCATTCTCTGCTTTCATAATCATTCAACTCAACCTTTCTGCCACCATAATGAAAAGATAAGGTGTAAGGGGGTCACCTTGTCTTAAAAGTCCCCGAACTTCTGAAAACCCTTCTGAAACACCATTGAGAAGGACTGAGAATTCCAGAGAGCTAACACAAATATACATCCAATTGCACCAAATAGCCCCAAAACCTAGTCTCCCTAACATATAATCCAAAAACATCCAATTCACATGATCATAAGCCTTTTCTAGATTTCAATCTATCCGAAACATTAGGAATGTGAAAGTTAATGAAGTTAAGTCCCTTCATGAAAACTTAAACCTGTTCTTATGTTTAGTTTGGATCTCAACACAAGAGTTTAGTTTGTTAATCCAAACTAATCCTCTTCCAATTCATTATTAAAGGGCCAAGCACAAATGGTTTCATTTAAAACAACGACATTGCACCATAAGCACATCATTTAAAATGGATGATGATCATCATGATAATAACAATAACAATAATGATAATGACGATGATGATGATGATAACAACAATTAGTTCATTTCTTCGTAATCCTATATGACCTTAATTTAAATACAAATATGTCAACAATAGAATCCCACGTTTATTTCAAATGCGGTGAAAAACAAAAGTGGATAATTTGTTCTTCCAAACAGGCTACAAAGAAACTACCTTTAATTCATCCCACAGTAATGAATATTTCATATTAGATTGTACTGCTCATGAGCTTTTTTAGCTTGTATTGCTCATGTGCATCCCAAAGTCAAAAGCCTTTGCTTTGAAAGTAACTCATAAGGTGAACTCTTCTAAAAATTATAAAGAACAAGAAAATTCTTTCCCTCACATATGTTTGATGTGTAAGGAGAATGGAGAATATTTTTATCAACTGTAAGACGGATTCATCATATTAGAATCACTTCTTCAAGCTTTTACTGGGGTTATTCCTTGTGGTGTACGAGAGTAGTTCTTGCAAATGATGTTCTGGGCTTGATGCAGGATATTACAAGCTTTGATGCAAAACAGATGTGGGGCAACTTAGGCTTGTATATCTTGCTAATGTAGGCCTAATTAAAATATGTAGAATCTAGGACAAATGTAAATAATCTAAGAACAAATGTTATGCACACCAAAAATTCACAAACTTTAAGGGAAAAGATAAAGTAGCAAACAAAGAATATTAGAGGGGAATTAGATTAATAAAAAAGAGGGGGAAACCAGAGGAGAAGGGGCTGTTTAAGGGTTCTTGGAATTTCTGAGCAGAACCATGAAACTATCAAAATACCCTTGCATATGCATTAAAATTTAACGATAATTACAGGTGTTTATATGTATATAAAAGGTATCACCATACAAAAATTGAAGTTATTCTCACAAGTATAGGTATATAAAAATGATGATTTACCAATCTTCAGTGTTTTCTTTAACATAATACATAAAACAGTGGAGGTTCTTTGATCAATACCTTGATTAAAATAGAGGGGAATCAAGAGGGGTTTAAAGAGATTTAAATTGGATTGGATGGGGGGAAGAACTCTAAAAAGAAAGAATAAAATAAGGCTAAATAGGGGAATTTCTATGATTTAAGCACCTAAAATTCTCCGTTAACTGATGTGGACAACATTAAAAGGCTTGTAAGATCCCACATCGCCTAGCATGAGAAGGATCATGTGCTTACATGTAAGCACGGTCCTTCACTTGCATAACACATTTTTTGGGAGAGGCCAAGGGGTCAGCCCATTTGGGAGAGACCAAAGGGTTAGCCCAAGGAACAAAACCAAGGCGGGAGCATTGCCTAGAACTAGACAATATCATGTAAGTGAACTCGGAGCGTTACAATTGGTATCAAAGCCAGTTCAGTTTCACAGTATGCACACAAGGACGTGTGGCCAAAATGGGGGTGGATTGTAAGATTCCACATCGCCTAGCGTGAGAAGGATCCTGTGCTTATATGTAAGCATGGCCCTTCACTTGCATGATGCATTTTTCAGGAGAGGCCAAGGGGTCAGCTCATTTAGGGGTGACCAAGGGGTTAGCCTCAGGAACAAAATTGGGGTAGGAGCGTGACCTAGAACTGATCAATATCATACAAGTGAACCTAGGGCATTACAATATATATGTACCCCCACACAAAAGGGATAAATTTAGATTAGTGTATTATGTGGAGTTAATTAACATTTTGTAAGGGGTGAGATTTAATTGTAATAAGGCCAATAATGTCATGGATAGTTTAGTTTTTTATTTTATTTTATTTGTTGTGAGTTGTAATCCCGTCACTTACTTTTAGCCCAAGTTGAATCATTAACACTTAGTTTTGTGACACTCAATAATAGAGTCCAAAATAGATAATGTAACATAAATTTTTTAAGGAAAGATAAAGTGTTCAGAGAAGATTAGACTAAGGAGTAAATCCCACCCAATTAAAGAGCTAAATACCATAGTTTGTCTGCGAGTTAATCAATTTGTGGCCTAGAAAGTCCAGCCGTGGCCTTTATCTTCTACAATTGTTAGATTTCAATAACTTTGGTTATTCAAATGGAGATTTCAACAACTTTATCACACAACTTTCGTTATCTTGGTTCAATCATGCACAAAGAGGAAGATATTGTAGATGATGTTGATCATAGAATTAGAGCGGGATGGTTGGAGTGGAGAGGTGCTTTTGGAGTGTTATGTGATAAACGAATACCACTAAAATTAAAAGGAAAATTCTATATGACAACTATAAGACCAACCATGCTTTATGGGGCAGAATTTTGGGCAGCCAACAAACAACACGTACATAAAATGAGTGTGGCTGAAATGAGGATGTTCAGATGGATGAGTGGCAAGACTAGAAATGATAAAATTAGGAATGGATCCATTTGTGGGAGCTTAGGTATAGCACATATACGTGATAATAAATGAGGGAAAGTCGATTGAGATGGTTTGGGCATATGCAACGAAGACCAATGACTGCACCAGTGAGACGGAATGAGACAATACAAGTTGAAGGTGCTAGAAGGACTAGAAGAAGGCCAAAATTGACTTGGGTTGAGGTAAAAAGGAGGGACATGACAGCTTATAATTTAACGGCAGATATGGCCCTAAACAAAGCGGAATGGTGGAACAAGATTCGTGTAGCCGGCCCCAAATAGTTGGGATAAGGCTGTTTATTGTTGTTGTTGGTTATTCAGGTGGAAAATATGCAACAAGAAGGTAAGGGGGGAGATATAGGAATGGGGAAATAAAGACAAGAGATATAATAGAAAATTAGAAGATGAAATCTGATGAAGAAGATGATAGAAGAAGGAGAAGATTGATGGGATAAACCTAGGGAGCCATGCAGCAAGCACCATAGGAGTGGGGGATAGGAGGGACACGACCGTAAAGGGAAAACCCAATTTCAAACACAATAATTCATGTTTGTTTATTCCATTCATTGGTGCCTTTTAAATAGGCTTACAAGAGAAAGAAAATAGATGGTTCCTAAATTAGAAACTTCTAAAAACTCCTAACTTGGGACTCAAGACTTTCTAAAAACATAAAACTTATAAAAAACTAATTTTCCGAAATTTTAGGACTTCTAAAACTAAAATTTTCCTAAGATTAAAACTACTAAATACTTGGAATTAAAGGGGTTGTCGACTAGCTTGTAGTGGGGCCCATATTGCGACTTTGAAGACCCACTAAAAGACAAAATAGTGAGCTACTGACCTGCCCTATAACCCCTAAAATAACCTTGGTTTTTCAGCCTTATTACATAAATACCCTTGAAGAAAAAAAAAATCCTAAATTACCCTTGGCACTATTGGCCTTATTATAAAATTATCTCACCCTTAAGACACTCTAATTATTCCATGTTGCACACACATCTTGAACTTGGTCCTTTTGTGTGGTGACACATGCATTAACCTTTTAATCATGTCTGCATCAGGGCCATTTGGCAAAAGAGGCAAAGTTCTTTCGGGGACTACTATCTTGGTGATGCTTTGGGGTGGTAGGGGGTGGTAGGGACAGCTGGACCTTACAGGATTTCTCAAACCCTATGGTTTTTAGTCAAATCATCATTTGAGATCAAAAAGATATGTACAACAGTAAGCATTTTGTTCATACCATTGGTCATTGACATGATTTTCTACCTTTAATTCAAAGTTGCCTGTCATAAACACTGTAACTCCATTTACCTGAAAGCATGGGTATTAAACTCAAAATATTAAACTAAAAAAAAAAAGAATATATCATGGATAGATTCATTCTTAGAGAAACTAGGAAGATTACAACAAAGGTTTGGCCAGTGTCCAACAAAGAGATGAGAGAAAGAGCTGGGAG
>JAOXJP010229844.1:0-10879 GCA_025762735.1 Platanus orientalis | reverse complement strand
AACCCCCCCCCCTCCCACCACCCCCATACAACAGACTAAATATTGAGTTTTGAATCCTGCTACCAGGGGCAACAGAATAAAAAACAGGAAAGGACCCTTAAAAAATTAACACAATGTGGACACTAGGGAACACACAAGCGTCGAGAAACAAGGCTTGAGCAGACCAAGACAAATGGGTGGAAAATGATAAAGAGAAACACGTGAGAACACTAATTCCATTGAAAAATGCATTTCCAAGGGGTTTCCAAAGCACTTTAAGCATATTCTTGCTTTCTTCCCTGGAAATTCCTACCTTTTCTCAAGGATTTCTAATAAGTTTCCCATTTTGCAGGAATCACATCTTTGGAAAATAAACAACTTCCCAGGAAATATCAGTTCCTTTGGAAAACAAGTTTCCTGGTAACTATGATTATGATAGAAATCATAACAAGTGAACTTCCAAAAAAATAAAAGGAAAACTACAAACAATTCAAATTTTATGGAGACTGGCAAGTTATGAGATTTAGAAAAGACAATGAAACAGAGCAGGGCTTAGAGCTTAAACCTTGATACAACACAAACTGAATGCATGTTTAACATCCAGAGTATCACAACCATGCCAGTAATAAAATCTTGCTCCAGGACAAGTGGGATAGATACTGAAATATACCTCATTCTACAATAACTAACATGTAAACTGTCTTTCAAAATTTAAAGAAATAATACCAACTACAGAGCTCACACAGCAATATTACCAACTCTGGTGGAAAGTGCTTAAGGTCATACCATACCAGTTTGTCTGATCATCTACTGATGCCACTAGAGACCATTTGTGTTTTAAATTTCATATAGTCCCGTTTTCTTCCTAACCACACTGGGGAAGCAAAACGTGTCATTTATTTTACTAGTATTCTAAATAAAAACTCCCAGGAACCTAGACTGAGACATGTGCCAACAATGGCACTACTGATAGGCAATACATAACAACAAATTGTATGGGGATAAAGGGAAATTCCAGACCACAAGGACGACTTATCAATTCCAGAGCCTTATGCTCTTTCATGGTAGATATATTACAGTTTTACCAGTCATTATGTACACTAAAGAGAGAAGAAAAATGATGCATTGAGTTGAAACAGTGTATGATGATGCAAATGTGGACCAAGAAAAACCAACATATAGCATAATTGTTGGACCAACAAAATGAGACCCTTAAATCATCAAGAAAGCATTTGTGTTTTTTTCCACTATTTTCTAATAGCCCAACTGTAACTGAACCAAACTATTATAACAGCTACCCAATTCTCATTGCTCATGCAAAAAAGCCAGTTTTGGTTCAAGGTTCAACGAGCATAATTAAAAACATCTAAGACTCAATTGATACCAATTAGCAGAACAATACCTATAGCAGCTCCGTTCCCTGTTGACTTTCTCCATGAACACAAATGACCAATGAACAACCGTGAAAACTAAATCACTGTTTCTCCTCCCTTTCCCTGTTCCACTGTTCAATCCTAGCTCTCCGTTCCTCACTCCCTTCCCTTACAGGACTCCTGGTTCGCCTCTCACTCCCTTCCCTTACAGGACTCCTGGTTCGCCTCGGACTCCCATGTCGGTGCCTTCCCCCATCGCTATCATACCTTCTGTGCCTGTCCCCGCTCCGGCGCCCATTTCCACGGGAATCCCCACGATCATGGAGGTCCCCACCACGTCTCTCTGACTCCCTCCGGTAGTGTGGACTCAAACTCCTGCTTCGACTCCTACTTCCCCCAGATCGACAATATCTCCCAAAGAGCTTCCTCCTCAACTCCCTTCCAATCTGCTTCACATGCATGAAATTACAGTATCCCCCTCGATTACAGCTGTTCTCCTCGAACTGTCGGCAAGTCGCTTCACGAAAATCGGTCACCGGCGAAAAATCAACAATGATTGGTCGACCAGAGTAAAAACGCCCCTGCAGTGCTTGCAAAGCTGCAGCCGCCTGCTCTTCCTCCTTGAACTGAACGTACACGTTACCAACCATGTGGTCAGCAAGGTTGTCACAGATGTTCAGACTCTCTACCTCTCCGAATTTGCTGAGCTCCTCAAAAATGTCTTCGTAGAAATCCTCAAAGTGTTCCTGGATCTTTCGAGGGTCGATAGGCTGTCCTTGGGGATCAACACCAGGGGTAATCATGTCGGGCCGCTGGTACATGTTCGATAGAAGCAGAGTAGGAGAAATCGTGGGCTTGTTGTGAAGCCGGGAGCATCTGTCGCCATGGCGGCATGCACCGATCTTGAAATAGAACGGGCAATTCACCCGGTCCTTTTCGGTACCAAAGATGGAAGCTAAATGCTCCGCCATGAACACAACGAAGGTGAGCGCAGCAACCCTAAACCCGAAGAAACCCTAAATAGGCCAAGCTAAAATGCCGTTAGGGATTTCAAATATTTACTTTTAAGTCTATACTGAGATTGGTTACTATAACCAAAAACAAAAACCCTAGTTTGCAAAATCCTAACTATACTTAAAAGGAAAGAGGTAGAATCTGAAGAAACTCTGAATAATAAAAGGAACAAAAGCTGTAAGGATCGAAACCCTAAACTTTTAGATGAGAGAAAAGGCAAGACCAAATGTTATCAATCTGTCGGATTTGAAGTGCTGTCGCTAAAAACAGACTCGAGAAAACACCAATTGTTACGAAAAACCTAACTTAGCAGAAAAGAAATCCTATATCGTATAACAGTAGAAAGTAAGAAGATCCAAATGCACTAACCTAGCTTCGCTGTGATGGACTAATTTCAGACGCTCTCGAAGCGAGAGAAATGAACCTTCTAGAGTTTCGCCATCGAAATTCCGTGAGAGTTCCACATTCAGGTTATAACGAACGGTCCGACATTATAAGGGGTTCGGACCGGGTTTTAATGGGGGAGTACTCATCAACCGGTTCCATAACAACCGCAATTTTCAGTGGACCGGTTGGCTATCGAAACTCTTGGAAAAGTAACTGCTGGTCCTGAGAGAGGACTGTATCTGCTCCTCTTATCTTATGCTCCTCCCTGCACCCTGTCTGGGGGCTGGCAAATCAGCGCCGACAAGTGAGCCTAAGATATGACTGGGAGCGGAAAGGAGCCTAAGATAAGAGGACCGGATACAATCCTCTCTCGCTAATGCTCAGCAAGATTTGAGTTAATAGAACTAGAAGGGTACATTAATTCCAAACCATGTACACCCACACCGGATCAGGATGTGAATGGATAAAAAATGCTCACTTTAACGAATGCTAACCACTGCTCTTTGTCAGGCGGCGGGCACATGAGCGCCGAAAAGTGAATATATGCCCCCTAAAAAAGTGAAAATCACTTTTCAACACTGATGTGTCCAACCCTGACAAAGAGCAGTGATGAGCGTTTGTTAAGGGAAGCGCTCATAAACCGATCCCGATCAGGATTGATTTCACCCACATTTGATCGTCTACGGTGCAGATGTATCCAGAGTGCATCAAGTAATTATTTTGTAGAAATAATAATAATAATAAGTGAATTACATCCTTAAACCTATGGTAAAAAAACATTTTTCACTTTTTTTTCGCTATGTATCATGCCAAAATTGATGTTTGATTGATGCTGGAGACAAGCTGGAGACAATCCAAGTCAGGTCTCACCCATCTCATTAAAAATATCTTTCCTCTAATATCAAGGAACCAAAAATAGGAGGTTCATATTATTTGCAAATGAATTTCGTGAGAATCGTGAAAATAGCACTAGGAAGGTTGACGTTGTTGGATCCTATAGCGATCCTGGATGTCACATCATCTGCAAAAGTTGTCGAGTTCAGTAAGCTCAATAGCATATAATATGGTGGATTTTAGGGTATAACTATGTCATCGGTTTTCCCATTCTCAGGTTGCCTACATACCCCATTTCCAGGGGAATCAAGCCAGATGTAGTTCTACCAGACTGATTCGAGACATGGAGGTGTCGTTATCACATTTCTTAAGGATAGTTGAGGCCTCCCACTTTATGTGCAAGGAATCGTAAACCTGCTAACCCTCGGATACAACCAAACTCGGACCATGTCCTGTCTCTTAATGAGGTGCACTCCTCAAAGAGACCCGATACCTCCTGTACAATTTATTATCCATTCATAATCGGGTACGTATAAAATCAAATGACAAAATATGTTCAAATTTTATGAAAATTTCAGCAGAGTTTCGCCTTAGAAAGGTGAACACCACATGTCAAAACTAAGTCACGAAGACAAGGACCTTCAACACAGTGTTGTTTCAAAGGAACCACTGTGTGAGAATTTGGAGCCCATGGACTCAAGCTACCACCTTTTGTAAGGGAGCGAGTCCATGTGCAAAACAGACCTATGGTATAGGGATAGAAAGTGAGAGAATGAGAGGGAGAGAACTCCATTCGTGGGCTTGAAAGCCCATGGCCATTTGACCACTTCTTCTCCTTTTTTCTTCCTCTTCATTTCTTCTTATCGGCTCCCTTTCTTGTTCTCCTTCCTTCTCTTGCCAACTAGTGGGTTTTAGCTCACTTTAGCCCCTTTTATAAGCCATCAACCACCCTGGACACTTATCTAAATTCGGGTGGCAATCAATCAGGCAAGCACGGGTGAATGAGTTTTTTTTGCGTCAGACGCAACTCTGGCTCCATTCCGGTCCATCGCGAATGAGCCCAGTCCGTGGTGAATGGACTTAGTAATTCTCATTCGCACACTCCAGCCCATGGCCAATGGACTTGGTCCATCTCACTCGCACACTCCAATCCGTGGCAAATGGACTTGGTTCCATCTTATTCACGCACTTTAATCCATGGCGAGTGGACTTTGTTCCATCTCATTCGCACACTTTAATCTGTGACGAGTGGACTTAGTTCAATCTCATTCACGCACTTTGGGCTAGTCATTCGTGCACCTTTGAGCCTTCTCTTTCCCGTACTTTGGTCCAGCACATTCACACACTTTTCTGGTTCATTTCCACACTGGGTCATTCGTGCACTGGTTCAAGTTTGAACATTTTTCTATGACTAACCCCGTTCTATGAGAACCCATCTGAAATGTCGAAAAAGAATCTTATAACCCTAATGTGACTTGCGACGATGTGCACGTGCAAAGTACACCTCAAACTCCCTTGCCCGTGCACGTGTGCATGTGCGCAAGGTGATACTACACCATAGCAACAAGCTAGAGAGAGAGAGAACTCTCATAATACACAAGGTAATGGGAGTGCTTAATCTTATATGGTGCAAATAGTTTTCCTAAGTTTTCTATATGGGACTATTCCCAAAAGCAATTTTTTTTAGCAAATTTGAAAACACCAAAAAAGGAAATTTTTTAAAGGCTTTTAATGCCTTCCGTTTTCAACAGACACATCAGCACCGAAAAGTGATTTACACTTTTTAGGGGATGCTTATCACTTTTCGGTGCTAATGTGTCTACACCCTGGTGCCGTTTTCATGGTTCTCATGAAATTCATTCTCACCTAATTTTTTTCCAAAAATAGGTGGTTATTTTTCTGGAGTAGTCGATTATCTACTTGGGAGTTGGGACCCATTCTATGTAGGTTAGGATCCTTTATAAATGAGACACGTACCAGATTCAGAGAACAACTCCCACATTGCAAAAATTGTTCAAAGAAAGAGAAATTCTAGGTAACCTCATTTACAAATTATCACAATGGGCCCAATTAAGGCAAGGAAAAAAGCATAAGAGGGTGTTTCGAACTTCCAATGAATAAAGCAAAATAAGTTGGTCAGGGGTGTATTATTAAAATGGTTAATTACAAAAGACACTCCTAAACCATCTGACAATATACAATCTCCCCCCTCCCCTATATCAATAATTACCACACAAAAAAAAAAAAAAAAACTAATAGAAATATTCTGATTATAGAAGTTAGCTTGTGGCTGATTGTATCTCATTACCCATTGTTTAAACTGCTGTTAAAATATTTTTAAAATTCAAAA
The DNA here is from genome assembly GCA_025762735.1 of Platanus orientalis. Classification (NCBI taxonomy): domain Eukaryota; kingdom Viridiplantae; phylum Streptophyta; class Magnoliopsida; order Proteales; family Platanaceae; genus Platanus; species Platanus orientalis. The sequence goes on along the minus strand of JAOXJP010229844.1, from coordinate 4,942 downwards.
ACTATATTTAATGAGTTAAAACCCATGTGTGACCCAATTCCTTCTTCTTCTTCCTTCTTTCTGCTTCCCTTGGAATTCATCTCTGATGACAAAGACATCGGAGATTATGCTTGTTCAAGCTTGTGTGTCCACTTTGACATTGCCAGGAGCTCTTTTCCTCCCATTGTGATGCCGCCAAATCACGACATGAATGACTCAGTGGATTTTGAACATCCTTCATTTTCCCAAATCGACACGTCTACAGTCACTTTCTTTGTCTTTGAAATGGCCTCTTTACACTTTTCAAAAGAACGCCATATTCTAATAGATTGATTCCCTCCAGGTATCCAACGTATCGCAAGTGAAATAAGCTAGAATGAGTCGAGATAAATTTCCCTTTTCAAATCATTATGTTCTTGTTGCAAAGGTCGGTGTGGGAGTGTTTGCATTTGATAGCATACACTAAGATTGAAAATTTTGAGAGCTCATATCTCTTGATTGGAGCTAATATGTTGTTTCTCAACCCATGATTTTCTAAACACAATCATATGGCTCTCCAAAGGAATTATACTGCACGCAACACTATCTTTGTAAGGTCCAGACCCAAATTGAAGAATGATCCATTCTCTTTGTTGGCAAGAAAAACTCTTATCTTCCTCAACCACTAGGATTTTTTCAATCATGCCTCTAGAAATCAAATTATCCTCATGTTTGTCGCTTATTAGAACCCTAAACAACTTCCCAAATGAGAGTTTAAATTTGGTTCTAACCACAACCATTTCCAAATGATTTCTCGGGACTACAACTAGGTAAAACTAGCTATAAACTCAGTGACTCTAATACCAATTTGATGCAAGATATCAACCAAGAATATAGGCATATTTCTGCAGAGATTTTATAGAGTATTTGAAGCTCTCGACTATGCTAAATTATGGGAAAACTAGGTGTTGTCTAAGCTCCAATTAGGGCCAGGTGTATGGATAAAATAGATCACGACAGTGGCTGAAAAGGGTCAGAATAAGGACTAATTTGTGAGATGGGTCAGGTTCAGATTTGGGCTGCATTGCATCCGAGGGCTAAAACAGATGTCAAACAAGCTTGAAATTAGGAGTAATTTGACGGGAATTCCAAGGCCTAAACAAGGCTAAATTAGATCTCAGTTTTGGGACTGATTTAGAGGTTCAAGTCTATGGTTATACAACAAGTTATAGGTGCTAAAAGGAACTAATCTTGAAGGTAGAACAATAAGAAATAAGGAAAGAAAGATGAAGAAACGAGGGGAAGAATAAAAAGAAGAAGATATGGATAGGCCATGTCGAGTTGAATAGAAGAGAAAGAAAGACAGAGACAGAAAAAAGGGATAGAGAATAGTGGGGATACCACACCCCATGCACACATATTTCACTTTAAATTTTCGTCTTCAAAAAACTAACCCATTTATTGATATTCATTGGCCTATAAATACACTTTACATCTTTGAACAAAAATAAAATCCTCACCTACTAAAATTCCCACAATCCTGGACTCTTGATTTTTTTATTTTCCTAGAACTCTAGGACTCTATACTGGACTTAATTTCCTAATCTAAAAAACACATGATTCTAATAAAAAAAACTCCAAAAAATTAGAAAGGCTAGGGGCTGTCGACAATATGTATTGGGCCTCACAAAATCAAATATATTCTCCAAAATCTAAAGAATATTTGGACTGACAACTTGGCATTGTGCCTCCCCCCCCCCCCCCTTCAAATATCTCAAAAAATCCCCAAAATCTTAGTCTCTTGAAGCTGTCAACCAGCTCATAGTGTGGAGCCACTTTGACTTTTCAAAGTGCAATAATTTTCCCTCTATTGGTGTTGTACAATCAACAGCTTGCAAACCCCATGATTTTGATTTTTTAACATTAAATAAGGCTCCAACACAAGATGTCATACACCCCTATGAACCTCCGTAAAGTTTGGCAACTCTTGCCTTATTAACCACAACCCCTAAACTTTAAATAATTACAAAACTCCCTAAACACAGAAAATTAAACTCTAAACTACTAGACACTCCATGAGGTGCTACCCATGGTCTACCAACTTCTTCTTGACATGGTATGCTCCCACATCAGAAAGTCCTCATATATCACTACCTGTGTCAAACATATTGTAGTAGCAGATTGTCAGTATATAACATTCAATATCCGGATGCTTGCATTATCAATTTATTCTGAAAAATTTACCCAAAAAAAAACATTCCAAAAAGGTTATGATTGCCGGGCCCTATCCTCATTCTGCCCACTGTGGCCTATTGGGATAGCAGCCTTCAGGCTTTGCTTGCCGTTTCTAATAAAAAATTCTGGCTCGGCCTGGTAAAGCGAAGGAAAAAAAAGACGCAAATACTTAGAATCTGTTATGAATAGAAAGTACATAGTTGATCCAGCTTCAGATATAAAAGCTGATCAATCCACATTCCACACAACCATGAAACAACACAAACAAATGAATATATGATATAATCTGATTATTTGGGAAGACTGTTCAAGGGAAAAATGCATAATGGATTTTTCTTTCAATAGCTCCATTTCCCAAGTCGAGAAACAATACGCTAAGTCGCTTTAAGTCAATAGCTTGTACAGATACAACAAAGATACACCAAGGATTATTGCAGCAGCTGATCTCCAGTATATAACATTCAATACCCGGATGCTTGCATTATCAATTTCTTCCAAAAAAGAAAAAAAAAACTCAGAATCCAATTTGAATAGAAAGAACATAGTTGATCCAGCTTCAGAGATAAAAGCTGATCAATCCACACAACCACGAAACAACACAAACAAATGAATATATGATATAATATGTTCATCTGGGAAGACTGTTCAAGGGAAAATTGCGTAATGGGTTTTCTTTCAATAGCTCTGTTTCCCTGCATAAGTCAAGAAAGAATATGCTTAGTTGCTTTAAGTCAATAGCTTGTACAGATACAACAAAGATACTCCAAGGATTATCACTTACTTCTTAAGGTCTTGACTAGTCCCTTGCCTAAGATGCAGTATGGAGGACTTTACACCTTCATTAGCCTTTGTCTGTAATCTGGTAAAACAGAACAAAATTTAAGAAAAGAAAATTTGATTTTTATGAAATAAGCAACCATGGTACAGAGTGTTATAAATCAGATGAGAAAACTACAACAGCAATGATAATATAAAAAATCACAATACAGTCATTTATGCAAACCAATGTTTCCTTGCATCTCAGTAATGGATCCATGCAATTGAAGGGCAACATTTTGGATTCACCATATCCCTAACTTTGCATTAATTGAGCACATCAAATTCCTTGGATGGTAAAAGACTTTATGGATGTGGGCCAGTAAATGGGTTGTCAATATCTATCAGATGGCCCAACTGATTATGTAGTGAAGGGTAGAGTCACATATACAACTATTTGCACTAAAAATGAGGAAGAGTATCAGGAATCTGAAACAAGTACAGAATGTCAAATTCAGAGAACCCTAGAAAACCAGATTTGTGGACTCAGCAGAATTTTCAAATAATGTAAATAAACATAATTATGTTTAGTATAATAAGCTTTTCATTGGAGTAAAAAATGGGTGCCCTTGTGTACAATATCATACACCAATAGACAAGGACATATTTGGGAATGTTATATTTGGAATTTAGAAATTATCTAAAAATAAATAAATAAATAAAGTTGGACAATGTATGGTAGATGCAGATTGATGTTGTGCAACTGACAGCTATTTCATACAGGAAAAGGGATCTCTTGCTAGCCCATCAGTGGATCATTTGGTGGACAATCGTTGGTACAGCTAAAACATAGTAAAACTAACCCATGATTCTCTTCCAAAAGAACGAAATAGTTCTGTTAAAGCGTCCACTTAGTTTTCCAAAGTACAAGTCCTGTTAAATTAAATCCCATAGAAGTTCTAAGCACGGTAGCTTAAACTCCCAGATCCCAATACACAAATTATATTCAATTATGTCTCTAAAGCTATTAAAATCCTCTAAGGAGCTAAATTACTTACTCTGCACATTCCTCATCAACAAACACCTCAATACAAGAGATAGTAGTTGCTGCTCCAGTTGTAGATCCAGATCTTTGTGGAATCTGAAAAGAGGAAATCAGATCAACTAAAAACTGCTATGCACAAGGTAAGGCAGTTAGCAACAATAGCCAACAAAAGCAAGAGGGAAAGCACTGTGAAACAAAATTTAAATAGGAATTCATATTGGAACCTTATATGAAGTCCACTTGGTAGGGATGGCAGCATTTTCTTTATTCCTCTCAGCTCGAGTTCCAAGAGTGTGCCTGGTCCTCATGTCAGTCTTTGATAATTCAGGTTGATTACTCTGATTTATAGAGTCAATAGTATCCTTGTAAATGGAAAGTGGAGTAGTATGAGCCCTACAGAAATGGAGTTGGCATAATCAGTACTTTATAACCAAGCAGACAGAATGGTGGTATAGCTAACAATTTGGCATAAATAGTAATATGCCATTAATAGCTTATAAGATTAATGCGTAGGTGTTAAAAGCTAAATCAAAGCTTAAGCCCCCAACCCCTTCCCATCTTATGGAAGCTAAACTAAATAATGAAAACAGAAATCTGCAGAGAAAACATTGAAGGTATACGACAACTTGTCCCTGAAATGGTGCAATATGCTATTTTGGGGTCATTTTCCAGGCAAATCATATTAAGGGGTACAAAGAGACATCATACAAACACATGGAATCCCAAAACAAAATTGCCACATATTTAAAATTTCAAACATAGCACTGTGTTTGGAATCTGCCAGTAGAGCTACTTAATGCTGTTAACTCAACTGACAAAGCCCCAATTCAAAATTGAGCAGAAGATATGTAGAGCAATGCTGGCTCCTTCTTTTCCTTTTCAGTCCTTTGATGGATAAGCCAATGAGGAAACTAAACAAAAAATTGGTTGCAAGATTATGAGAGCTAT
>JAOXJP010229843.1:0-10879 GCA_025762735.1 Platanus orientalis | reverse complement strand
CATTCTCAGAGTGATCAATAAAGCTTTCTATATTTCCCTCCAAGTGTGAGAGTTGTGCACTAAGCCACTAGGTGTCTTAAGTGTTGGCAACAAGGAAGGCTGACTTGTCTACTAGAAGCGGGAGTAGCACAAATGCCGCACGGTCTAAGGAGCTTGGAAAAGCTAAGTCCGTGACATTAGGCTCACTTAGCTAAATGAGCTCAATTGGAGGCTCAACTTATGACGAGCCGAATTGAGGTAACTTGGTTCATTGTTTGCCCTTTTCATATAGAAAGAATTTTTTTTTTTGGGGGTGGGTGGGATTGATGCACTTGTGCCTCCATATCTGGGCATATTTGTATATATCTTCTCTTGTGTCTTCATGATGTGTGAATGTAGTTTCTTCTATTCACTTTAGGATTTGTGCAATTTTTGAGGATCTTTTATAATGGTTTGATCTTCTCTAGAAAGCTATGAATCAAATCCTTAGTATATATATACGAGAATTTGAGAATAATCAATTAAAGAATTTATTTAAGAGTTTTATCAAGTTTTAAAGGTTTAAAGGTTTGGGTATCTTAGACATAGTGGGAAAGTTCCTCCCACATTTCTAATATTTATGGGTCCTCTTATGCGTTTATACCACTTTGGTTTAATAGCCCATGGGAGGTTCATAAACCCAAATCTAAGGCTGCAGTGGACATGTTGTCCAAGTTGTAGAGCCTAAATTATGGGCTTAGAACCCATGAATGGCTTCAGAAACTTTTATGTAATGATAAAAATATATTTACATTCTTGATTAAAAATATATATAAGAGTAAGAGCAATAAGATTCCTAATATTTAATTTTCTTTTCCCTTCTTCATCGAGGGCAAGCAATAGGCTAGCCAGTCAAACGGGACAAAATTGCCATTTAAACTAATTAAGTCATTTATACGTTGATACATAATATATGAATACTATACACACAAATATAACCATATGTAACATTACATACGTAATATAAGTATATAACTAGGTATGACATTATATATCTGTAAATTCTATTTTACATGATCAGATATGGTTGGGCTGCAATCTGGATAGCCCAAGGTAACCCCTTTTTTATGATTTTGAATCATCTCCAGTCTCAATGGACATGTACTACTTCATTACCAATCAATGCATGACATGTGGCTTGACAAGGTGTTTGGATCAATATCTTTGGATTAAAGGAGAGTATTATAGTAAATACACAATGGATAAGTACCTATGCATTTATTACTGCACATTTTGTCAGATATCGTGTCACATCCTGAACTGTGACCGGAGTGGTACCTGTCTATTCGGACTGGAGACGATGTGAACTGGTTTTTTACCGAAGTCTTAAAAGGTAAGAGATCAAGCCCAGTCGCTGTGTCACCCCCTTTCTATTCTTCCTTTCATCCTCCAAGAGGAAGTCCCGATTGGAAAATTGATCTGCATGAAAAAGGGGTGAAATCTCTCTCTCTCTCTCTCTCTCAAACAGACATGCAATCTAATGATGGAGAGGGATGTGAAGTATATATATATATAGCCGGAGTCTGAGTGACTGGGCCCAAATTTTGCCTAGAGGGGCCAGCCTGAGATTAGCTACCATATAGGCCAGGGTCTAAATAATGACCGAGGACTGAGTTTTGGGAAGGCTAGGCCTGACCTTGTTCGAACCAGTGGCCGGGCACGAAGTAAATATAGTTTGGGGAGGTAGTTATATCAATGGAAGAAAATGTTCTGTGATGACAAAGTGTATGCTGTGTTTATGGCGAATTGTAAGCTGACACATGTTTTGGGTAAAAGAGTGTTGAGCGCAGTGTCCCGAGTCTCGAGTTCAAGGTCTGTTAACAAACTCTGAGTTACGGATGCGGCATCGATGACCGGAACTGCAGGTTCTTGCCTAACTTCTTGAGCACCGACCTCAGTGAAAGTTCCAAAAGAGGGAATTGTCTCATTATCAGCACCGTCTTTCAATGACAAAACATCTATCATATCCTCTCGAACTTGATTCAATGCAGCATGGGAGGAGGAATGATCGTACTATCAAAAAAGGCATTTGTGCTCCCCTCTAAGGCACCCATCCTCGCAAGAGGTTCAAAAATAACATTCTCAAACACAGAGGCACCTGTTTCTTCTACTGGCCACTCAAAAGGCTCTGGTTGATTAACCATCCCAGTGTCAACAGTTGCATCCTCTTTAATGGCCATCACCTCTGGTTCAAGGGGAGGATGTGCAGACTCTGTCATTTCCTGCATAAAAGAAAGAGTACGATATCAGATAAAGATAAGAATGTGTATGAAGAAAGATAAGATTAAAACCTTGTCTTTCATGGTAAAGTTTGGAGTAGCATAAATGCATACTGTGTCTTTTAACTTACACGTTTTCTAAGCCGTGCGCATGTAACCCATTAGCCAGGAAACTTCTCTAAGAAGTTTGGTTTTTTTAGGTCACTTAAGACCTTAACGTGCTAAGGTTGCTTGGGGTTGTGCATCTCTACAAAAAGAGATGTTTATGGATTTTAGGACTGCAAAAGATTATAGCTACGGAAAAACTTGCGACAAATTGTAGAAGAGAGACTTTAGTGAGAGACAAAAAACGCATTTGGTTTTGGAGAGCCCTTCTTAGTTTGTTATGCCGAAACAGTACAATAGAACAAACACGGATCAGATTCAAGTATGTGATGCGCGTGAAACAAAACAAGAAAACAATAAACGACAAAGAATAATCACACAAGAGACAATATTTAACGTGATTCGGTAAACCTGCCTACATCCACGGGCGAAGACAATCAATAACTTTACTAATATGGAGAATAAAAAAGAGTACAAAATACACAACGACGAATTTTCAAACCCAAAGGCAAAACTCCATGGAAAAACTCAAAGAAGAACTCTCTAAAGCCAAATATGTTCTTACCTCTCGCCAAAGTCTCTCTCTTCTACAATCTGCTGCAAGTTTTCCTGCAGCCGCAATCTTTTGTATCCTTAAAACCCATAAACATCTCCTTTTATAAAGATGCACAACCCCAAGAAACCCTAGCATGTTAAAGTCTTAAGAGACCTAAAAAACCAAACTTCCTAAAATAGGAAGTTTCCTTGGCTAATGGGTTACATGTGCATGACTTAGAAAATGTGGAAGTTCAAGACACTTCCAACAAATCTCCACCTTGGTTTGAATTCCACCAAACCAAAATTGAACGAAGCTCCTTGATCATCTTCTCCACCAAACCCTGAAGGGTACGTAATTAGTTCTCTTTCAAACTGATAAAGTTCAAGCTACCCTTGAATTCAATCGCCAAACCTGAATTTGTTGACATATCTGCTGGCTCCTCGGTACTAAATGCATCTGCAACCATGTCTTCAAATTTATCTCTAACTAGAGGGCTAACGTCCAAGTTGGGCACACTTTCATGTTGCTGAAAATCTGGAACCTGAATGGGGTCTAAAACAACATCTTCAAATCCTAACAAAATAGGAATACCACACTCCAATTCCACTTCCAACTGAACACCCAAATCTCCGTCTTCAACCTTCTTGCTTGGACGCAGCAAAATAGATCACCAAAAGTAACACTTGTGTGTGTTCCTTTTTATGAGCACATCGCTCACACAAACTTCTCACCATAGAACAAATCACCCCACTTGCTCAAATCTACGAAGAATCTTACATAAATGTGACCTATTGGCCTATGCCATGACTGTTTACAGAGTATATTTGAACATGGTGCAGAAGACAAAACCACTTTACCTATAATGGTATTCTCGAGTAGCCAAAACCATTCTTTCCATTGAACCTCGAACCTTGTAGTCGCCATTGTAACATCCCCAAAACAAAGAATCCTTAGTTCATAGCTTTAACCTTCATCTCTAATACCAGTTTGTTGTGCCAGAATAGCACAATGGAACAAACGCAGATCAAATTCAAGTATGCGATGCTCATGAAATAAAACGAGAAAACAATAAACTACAAAGAACAATAACTCTCCTAATGGGTTACATGCACACAACTTAGAAAACATGCAAGTTCAAGACACTTCCAACACATCTAATTACTAGAATTACTTCAGTGTTTGCCTCTACGTCAGCAGCTCTAGATGAGCCGCCCAATTCATAAGTAGTTAGTCTGAAAAATAAATGGTTGGGTTAGTCCCAACCTATAAAAAATCTAGCATACTATAAATAATCTGAAATAAAAAACATATCAAAATACTAGCATGTCCAAAGGTTAATAAAAAGTTAAATATATATTGAAGTAGTAATTACAATCATACTAGTTTAAAGCAACAATAATCACATGTCAAATAGAAGACAGTGATTCAATACGAAAATCTAAGTCCGAATAATAAGGCAATGTGGAGGTCAAGGCTCACAACTCGATGCTATATGTTAAATCTCGAAAGATCTAATGTTTAATGATTTCAAAACATTCAGATTTCTTGTTCAAAGTGTTCAGAGTCCACATGGTTCACAATGTTCGAAGTTCAATATTCAAAGTTCAAAGATTCAAAGTGTTTTGAGTTCAATGTTCAAAGGTTCTATATAAAGTATTTGTATGCTCTGGTGAACCCCACGGGTAAGGTCTTGATCTTATACCAAACCCCACGAGTAGAGCCAAATGTTCTTGTTTAACTCCAAGGAGAAGGACCACTATCCTTGTTATAACCCCAAGGTTAAGGGCCAATATCCGTGAGCCAAAGAGCATGTCCGAAGTACTTTCTTATACTTATCCTTGTGAGTAAGCCCAAATAGTCAAGGACACACTTAGCCCAGTGTCAAGGCCCACATAATCAATTGTCACGCTTAGCCCTGTGACAAGGCCCAAAATGAGTCAAAGGTTCGAAGTCCAAAAAGAGGTTTACATTGATAAGTTTGAGGGTCCACGTAGTTTCAATAATTTGAATGTTTTTATAACGTATAAAGCAATCGTAAGCATTAAATTTCCATAAATCAATCATATCAAAGGTACATGGTTCACTTAGATTTAATGTTAATGTATAATTCAATATTCACTAAGTCTGGAGTCACAATGATTCAAACATGAAATAGGATTCGAAGGTTCACATGGTTCACATAATTACATAGGAGGCATAAAGTTCAATATAATCAATGAGTTTGATATATTTATACAAAAATTTTACATGTATTCCAATGAATCAAATCATATAGATTAACTAATAACACTCCTAGTATTCCAAACAAAAGACTATGCAAGATTACCTTTCAAATTGATCATAAATAGAATAGATCTTGAACGGTTCAATTTCACACATATTTTCAAAGATTCACATGGGAAAAATTCAGATTTCACATGTTTTAAAGAATTTCTTAAAGGAAATCAGTCCACACAATGTCTAAGATCAATAATCTTTTATAAAATAGGTGTAGGTATAAAGAAAACAAGATTCAATTGTCTAAATCATAGGTCTACAAAATTTTCAGAGATTTCAAAGAAAAGATAGTCATTCTAAGCATAAGAAGCATGAAAGTTTACTAAACAAACTGAAATTCATAGATCTAAGATGATTCAAAGGATTATATTCAAAGATTTCCAAACATTTTAGAGGTTTACATGGTTTAGCATCATATAATCTGAAATCCAAATAGGGGTTCACATCAAATCACCTATAATAAGTAAGGTCTACTTATTAGAGAAGCTTATATTCTAGTAATCACAAGTTTCAATGGCTTAGAGCATAGGTTTTCACCTATTTTCAGAGATTCTAAAGAGTTTCTATACTCAAAACACAAAGATCTAAGAGAATAAAAAATGAGAATACATCACATCATCCATAGTATGCAAAATTTACTTACAAAAGAGCTTAATCCAAGAATTAAACCATATTAAAAGGATTGACCAAGGATTTTTTAGAGATTCTAAAGGATTCAATCACAAATTTCAAAGATCAAAGAAATCCACAATAGAAGTTACTTCAAATCATCTATAATATGATAGATTTACTTACTAAAGAAGCTTAAATCCCAAGTTCAAAGAGTTTGATCAATATTCCCAAACATTTTAGAGATTTTCAAAAGATTCAAATACAAAATCCAAAGATCAAAGATCAACTTGTTTCAAATCATCAATAGTAAGATAGATTTACTTACAAGAAACTTAGATTCAATGATTCAAATGGTTTTTAGAGATTTCAATGAGTTTTCATAACCAAAACACAAGGATCAAAGGAATCCAAAGAGAAAGTACATCAAATCATCTATAAAAAGCTAGAGTTACTTACTAAGTTTAATCCAAAAGCTTCTAGGCAATGAAGCCTTCACTTTACCTCCTCAAATCACCTTGCTCCACAATAGTAGAGTAGATCTAGTATTAAATGAATGAACTAAGAAGTTCTAGTAGAAAAATAGGATATTCTAGAAGAATTTCCATGGTTGGAAGTGAAACTTACCAAATTAGGGAAGAACTCCCACACTTAGCTTCCAACATTCTCTAACCCTTCCCCTATTTGTTCTAATGAAGAAAATGATCTAATTGAGGTGTTAGTAGGGTTATAATTTGCATAAGATAAGATCTCACATGTTTGGGGAACCAATGAGAAAATGTCACATCAAAAAATCATTTTTTTGAGCATTTTTTCCTTTTTTTTATTTTATGGTTTCTGGGACCCCAAATCCTCACCTTGACAGGAGAGCCCTTGGTACCCCCCTTAGCAAGCACTCACCTCAATCGGTAAGCCCTTAGCCTGAGAGACCAAAAACTCCCCAATTTTTTTAGCAAAACCCGTTGTGGGGAAAATGACCATAACTTTCTCTAAAATCTCAGAATTGGAAACCGTTTGTCTCATTTGAAAAAAGACTCGATGAGATTTCCAACAAGGTATGTCTCATACTTTAGTTCACTCGGGATTTGTGTTAGTGGGCCTAGGAAGTAACCCTAATTACGTAATTGGAAAAAACTTCCAACTTGAATAGTTTTAGGCCTAACTTGGGTTCTATACTTCTAAATTGGTCCAATGGATTTTTAAACTACTCTAAGGTTTGTATAAGCATGTGAAAGGATAATTTTATCCTTACAGAGGTAAAATTACTATTTTACCCCTTAAGTGCAACACTACACTCTCCCCCCTTATAAAAATTTAGTTCATGAATTTGCACATACCTTGGTTTGGAAATAAATGCGGATACTTGGATTTCATATCATCCTTGCCTTCCCAAGTAGCTTCCCCGTAGGTGTGGTTGCGTCATAGGACTTTCACATAAGGACTGGTCTTAGAACGCAACACGTGCACCTTGCGATTGAGGATCATAATGGGTTACTCATCATATAATAAATCATCTTGGATGTCCACCGATATGTATTCCAACACATGCGAAGGGTCCCGCAAGTGCTTCCTTAGCATTGACACTTGGAACACATTGTGGACATGGGATAATTCTAGCGGTAGTGCTAAACTGTAAACAACAACCCCAATCCTCCTCAACACTTCAAATGGTCTAATAAACCTTGGTTTAACTTACCCTTCTTGACAAATCGGGTCATTCCCTTGGATGGAGATACCTTCAAGAAGACATGATCACCCGTTTCAAACTTGAGTTCCCTCATTCTTTTATTAGCATAACTCTTTTGTCAACTTTGGGCTATTCGCAGTTTGTCACAGATAACCTTCACCTTCTGTGGTGATTTGAATCAATTCAGGCCCGATAAGTTGTTTTTCTCTGACCTCTTCCCAACATATGGGCAATCGACACCTTCTTCCATAAAAGGGCTTCAAAAGGGGATATTTGAAACTAGCATGGTAACTGTTGTTATAGGCAAACTCGACTACTGGTAAGTGGGTATCCCAACAACTCCAAGTCATGAGTGGGATAATTATGATTGTCCATCCATCTAGCGGCGCGAACTGTGTGCGGAAATATTTTGAACGAAATTCATCAGGAATAACTTGAGGTTGACACATTGCAACTTTTTGCAAAGCTAAACCATGGTTAGAAGGTGGGTCCCGCTATTCTTTCTACTCCTGGATAAAAAATCAGCAATCAAATAATAAAAAACCTATTACATTTCTCCAACTCTTCTTCTTCTCCACAGATATTGAAGAGGTGGTCCCCCCAACGAAGCAACGTCACTGTCCTGGGCAATCAAACCTAGTCGCATAATTGCCAGTTGCCGGTTGCCGGCCACATATTCTGAAAAGTTTAATTTCATTTTAGACTGTTCTTCTGTGCTGTGTTTTGCCGGTCGTCGGTCGCATATTCTGGTAAACATAGCTCTTTTATGCTGTGTTTGTTTAGACCATTCTCTCTCTCTCTCCTCTCTCCTCTCTCTTCTCTCTTCTTTATCTCTTTACTCCCTTAAAACCTAAGAAGAAATTAAAAAATAAATAAATGAAGAATTTCTCCACAAGCTTTACTCATAAATTCATGGTCCTTTTGCAGTACCCTCTGGTTTCCCGGAGTGGCAAGATTCAAAAACTATTGTTGGAAGCAAAGGATTCCAAAGTTTCAAGGATAAGTCTCCCCTCTGTTCCAGGTGGATCAAAGGCATTTGAACTAGCAGCAAAGTTCGGTTATGGGATTGGCACTGAGATCACACTATCAAATGTTGCAATGTTACGGTGCATAGCTCATTACCTAGAAATGATTGAGGAATTCACTGAAAAGAACTTGGAGATTTAAACAGAGATCTGTTAAAGGAGATGGTGGTCACAAATATCTCAAACTCCATATCTATTCTTCACCATTGTGAAACCCTCCTACCCCTTGTAGAAGATATCAACCTAAGTGGGGAAAGGCACTCACAATGCATGACCATAAGATAAGTTTGGTTGCCACTCTACTCAAACCTGGCAAGCGTGTATATTATTTTGAGGTCTCTTATTTATGTGTTCTTGAAAATGTGTCTACTGCATTTATTAGGGGTGATGGGTGATGGTCATTAAAATGTTACACTATGTACATTTAAAAAAAATGGAAACCTCATCTCCTAATAAGTTGATCAAGAAAATTAGAAATTTCTTTTGAAACATGTTCTTCCATTATATCAACTTCTAAAAATATCTACTCTCTAATTTTAATTAGGGGTGTCAATGTTTGACATGATCTGTGAACCCGACATGACCCAACACAAAAATAAGTGGGTTAGGATTGACCCTAAATGTGTTTCGGGTCAACCTGCTTTGACACGCTTAATAAATGGGTCAGGTTAGGGTTGAGCCAAATAGTCTTATACCCTTACCTCAACACGACACAAACCCGACCTGCCAAGACGAATTGCCACCCCTAATTTTAGTAGTGTTGTAGCTAAATGATTGTGTAGTCCATTAGGGTAAGATTTGTATTAGGGGGGGAGAAGTTTAAAAGATAGCATTTCAGCAAAATGGTTACAGTTATGTTCAACAAGACTTTGTACTAAGGCCAACACGATGAGTGCATATATCTTGAGAAAGTAAGAGCTTCTCTATTTAACTTAGTCATCAACAATATTTAACTTGTTGCTAAGAATGAGGATCTACGATGTTTCATGGGTAGTTGGATTGGATTTAAGAAATGTGAATCCCTACACTCACATTCGTTTTTGACTTGTATATATGGGAGGGACCTAAGCATGTAAGCAAAATATAAACTACATTTTTTTATCACCATCTTCATTTGCTTCCATGTAGCTGGTGCAGTGGCCTTACATTCTTTATTTTTTATTTCCAGGGTGAGGCCAAGAGTGCCCAACTGATAAGTCAAGCTCTTGCAAAACAATCGGGAATTCATCACCCTAAGGGAAATTGAAGTTGCAAGAGAAATAGCTCATATAATTTCAAACTCTGCCAATTGGGTGTTCTTGAGTTCGGATGACCTTTTTCCTGTGTTTGATTACCTTGTCAAAACTGTGGTGGTGGAGAATGTGGTTTCTTCCTTGTTTTGATAGAGCAGGAAATAATGAGCGTTTACATCTATTTAATAAAAAAATGAATAATGAGGGATTATGGAAAACATGAGAAATAACCAGTGTTGGCATGGCAATTTGGTTGAAAGTACACAATTTTGGATACAAGTACTTGAGTCATTCACCAAATATTAGTTGTCTTACATCACTGCTCCTAATCCCCGTCAACTAAACTACACTGGTTTATCTGTAACTTTGGATTCTAAGCTCACAACTAATATGTGAGATTTAATATACAAAAAGAATCATGAGCAGTGTCATTGGAAGAATTTAGGTTTGCTCCGTATATATTACTTCACTGCAGATGATTTAGGCTTGGTCTGGTCTTCAATCAAATGTTCAATGGCACTTGCTTCTTTAATGTTGTCAAGAACCATATTGCAGAGCTCATCAAAAACAAGCATTGGAAATGGCTCCTCTATAAGAATCGGCTGTATAAGAATACCAACCTACACAAATCCAATATCAAATAAAACATTAGAACACCTAAGCAAAAAGCCCAAATGTAATTCTTTACATAATTCATGGATAAGATCCATGAAGAAAATAAGAAAACAAATCTTATGTGCACCTGAATTTGCTTACTTATAAAAAATGACAACCATTCAATAGAAATAAAAAGTACCTCCATGCTGGAAAGAAAAGCTGATGGTATTTCAATCAAGTTCTTCAAGTTCCTTTCTGGCAAGATAACCCTTTTGATTAGGGGTGGGCATGGGCCGGGCCATGGTAGGTCCGGGCTCGACCCTCAAATTAGAGACCGGGCTCGGGCCGGGGTTTGGGCCCGACCCTCATTAATTGATCGGGTCTCTGGCCTGGCTTCGGGCTGGCCCATGAATTAAAAAAATATATATGTTGAGATGTAGGTTTGAACTCTAGACCTATCCAACGTTCAAAATTTCGATTTTGATGGATTATTCTTCATGAGGATTAATGGAAATTTCACTAGAATGCTTCGAAATATTATAAAAATTATGAAAATTTTGATGTGAACTGTT
>JAOXJP010229842.1:0-24861 GCA_025762735.1 Platanus orientalis | reverse complement strand
GCTCTTTTGCTCTCTCTCTCTCTCTCTCTTTCCAGCCGACTGTGCTCTCCTTGGTTACCTACACAAGGACCTTTGGTGATTTACAAGGTTGAAGGTTTGGTGATTCTCCTTCAAGGTATCATATCATCATCTTCTACTTCTTTCTCATACTTTCTTATTTTTTTTTTCCCAAGAACTTGTTGCTTTCATTAGAAATCCATTACCATCATCTTCTACCCACCACCAAACCACCTCCTTACTCCCTTACATCAACCCCAAACCCATCATATACCTGCCGACCACCCTATACCAAAACCTAATTCAAATTTTATAGATATTTTTTGAATAACGAATAAACCCCAATTGTATCATTCCATAACCTCACCTATATCACTCAGTCAGTCATAAATCCATACCCCTTTTAAGAAACCCTGGCAGGCTTGCAAGAACTCTTATAATATGCTGCCCAGAAAATTTTCCATCATACTTTCTCTTGGGTTTTGGTAATTTTCCATAGAGTTTCATCACCTATACCAGGTGGCAGTCCTAGGAAAACTTTCTTAGAAGTTTTGGGTTCTCAAAATTCAAAACCCAAGCTTTTATACCCCACGGTCAGGTTGGGTTGTCAAATACTTCAAGTATTCTTTAAAGAACACTTATTCCTTGCATCTGGCTACTCATGGAGATGTGTTCTTGGCACAAGATATCAATGGAAATTCTTGTTGGCTTGAATTGAGAGGCAACATGCTGATTTTCTCCCCATAAATTTTCTGCTGGAATTTATTTGAGGTTTAAATGTTTGAGACAAGTCCCCAATGGAAGCTACTTGAAGACTTGGAGTCCATAGTGTTGGCTGATTGAAGCTGTAAAGTGGGAAGGTGTCTCCAAGGCTATGAACATCAATTGGTTGAAGAAATGTCATCTCTAAACTATCCCTACACTACTTATTTGCCACTGCCCAGGTTTGTCCCCTTATTACATAGCCTTTAATAGCTTCATTATCATCTGCACAGCCCTCTATTTGTTGCTGCCAGCACTTTATATTAGTTTCCCATCTTGCTAGACATTATCTATTACTTTCCCTTTATTCTTTTTTGGCCTTTGACTCACTTTTACATTCATATATCACCCTTTTATGATTGTTGTCCAGCCATTACATAACCATGCCTTGCCTATTTCCTAGTCCCTTTTAGTAGGTTTCTATGCATGGCATTATTAGTTAGTTCTTAACTGGAAAGTAGTTAATAACTTAAGCACATTAGCACTAGTTTTCAGAATTTTATGTGTTTTTCTTGTTAGGTTGTTTAGTTTCATTGCTAGTTCTCTTTCTTTGTTATTTTAGTGCACTTGATTAGATTAGGAATCTAGTTTGTTGTTTGCATTGCTATTTTATTTATTTGTGGCTCTCTTGGCATTGCATTATTTCATACATGCTAAATCAAATTTGGTATCAGAGTCAGGTTACATCTAGTTCCATCTAGGTGTAATCTCACCCACCCTAATGCTGTCTAGGTGTCTATACATACACTTTCACAGATTAGTTTGAGCATTGCATGACCATATAGAGGTGCTGTTTTCAGACTTACATACACCCATCTTGAGCATCAAATAGAGTTCTTTAGGTGGCTAATGTCTGTCCAGCAGAACCTTTACATACTCCCAACACTTAGGTAGTTAGTACATCCCTTTGGTTGTACCTGTGCATGTCCATAAGGTTTGATGTTGACTATCATCTTTTTGGCCAAAAACCAACTTGCTTGGAAACTAGCTATCTAACAATTGACCCATGAGATGCGTCAGATGAGAGATGAAGTGAGAGCCTTAAGTGTAGAGGTGCAGAATACAAATCAGAGGATGAATGGGTTAGAGAACTCTAAGAGGGAAGGTTTAGTTGAACGTGAGACTTTTAGGGACCCCATAGAGTTAGAAACACCCCCCACTAGATGAGTTACATCAAGGTGACTGATGATGTGGCTATGAAATCAGTTAAGGTAGAAGCACCTCAATTTTATGGAAAAGATACCAAAACGGCAGAATCGGACTTTCAAGGGTCGGAGGTTCAAGGGAGAGGGTGGTTGGTAGGTATGGTGAAGGATGTGACCTTTAGATGAAAGATGGAAAAAGAGCGGAAATTTGGGATGGAAGGATAAGGCTAAGAAAATATTTTGGTGGAAACGCTTCTGCCTAAAATGAGGTTTGGGTTTGGTATTTATAGGCAAAGGATTCAGGAGATTTTTGGACTTCATTGATTTTCAAATCCGGAAACATCTCGATGAAAGCAGATGGCAGTTGGTTATTGCACCGACATTATTTCGAATCTTGAAAAGTTTGAAGTGGTTTACTGTTTGGGTTTTGGATTTTACTATTTGGCACTGTTTGGGGTACTGTTTGTGTCAGTAGGTACTGCGTGGTATTGTTTGAGTTACTATTTGGCCGATAGGGTATTGTTGGGGTGTAATGTTTGACACTGTTCACTCTTGAACTTTTTGCCTAATGTTTTGCTAAAAACACTTGAAGTTTGGCCTTATAAGGCTCTTTTGGACACATAGATACAAATAATACAATTCTTTTTTCATGTCTTCACGAAATGCATGTGAAGGGTGGCCTTTTGTAGCACTTGAATTTGTGACGTGACATTGAATTTGTGAGGTGGCATTTGATATTGGGCTCTCCATGGGATTTGCACGTGAAGGGCTGCTTTGAAGGAGTGGTCGAGACACCGAGACCCATGTGATCTTCAAGTGGCCTGAGCATAGATTATGGTGACAAAGTGACATTTGCTTGAAGATGACGTGGCTGATTGGCTTTTGCTAGATGATGAAGTGGTTGATTGGCTTTTGGCATTTGATGTTGCTTATTCTTCCTCTTCGTTGTCGGAGAAGCTATTGTCAAATTCGGCTTCACTCGAACTTTCTTGATCGTGATCAGAATAGTCACTCGAACTGTCTTGATCTTTATCAGAATAGTGAAGACATGATATTCTTTGGAGATGAATGTAGATATCAGTTGGACCAAAGGTATTTGATAGAGATATAATTCCATTTATATTGGGCTTTTTTTCTTGAAGATAATAATTGTCTTGTTCGATTTTTCTGATCGCAGTAAGAACTTTGTGATGTGGGAGAAGAGAAGAAGGTACCAAATTAACAACATAATTTTTCTGGAAGTTTTTGCTTAAAGTGTTTTGAAAATAGGTAGCAACTTCATTGGAACGTGGAAAAAGGCCATGAAGAATTTTGTAGCCAAAGGATTCTAGGTCTTTGCTATGATGGTCTCTTCTTATCAATATTCTGGGGGTTCTTATCATGGTTTGGTAATTGGAAATTTGATGACATTCGTCAACTATATTGTGGAGTCTTTCTGTCCTATATACTTTGTTGATGAAAAGGTCAGAGTTGAAATGTTCTCTTTGATGTGGAGACCATGTAGAACTTTTTTGAGAAGAAAGGGTGACTAAATGGTAACTAGGATAGTATTGGAGACCATTGTTTTCCCATTCTGGTGCAACCGAATAAACTTTGATATAGCATATGGAGGCCGGGTAGAGATTAAACCATATAGAAATGCTTTGTTTGAGACAATTAGGTAGCAGGCTTAATATATGTTGGTTTTGTTGGGAAAGCTCTATGTAGCTTAAAAATCCATTTTTGAACATGTATGAAAGAAGAGAAGGGGATACTTCTGGGTTTTTGGATAAGTAACAATTGTGGAAGTAGCCTAGTTGCAAACCTTTGATTTCCAAGCCTAAATAATGTTCTCTGGCTTCTTGTAGGCGATCAAATTCAGATAGCCATAAGAATTGTTGGGTGGTACATTTGGAAATTATAAGGGTCTAGACATCAATATCCTCTAGACCTTCTACTTCTTCAAAACCTTTTCAATAGATGAATCTTCTTCCAAATGTATGTCATATTTTTATCAAAAATCCATCCCATGGATCATGTATTGGGATTATTCTCTAGACCTCTTTCAATCAACTCCAAATCTATTTAGAGATTCTCATGTCAAATGGTGGTACAAGTATGATAAAACAAAAGTTTTTTTCTTCAGCGTCCATATCTCCAGCTGACCTTTAAAAAATGTCCCCTATTAAGCCCTCTGCAAGTCCTTTACACATCAAAAGTTTCAAAGAAGTAGTGACATCCTCAAACACTCAAAGTCAGTATATATCTTCCCAAGATTTTCAATTAACCCTTCAAGAAATGCAACAAATGACAGCTAAGATGCGCTCGCTCAAAGACGCAATCTCAACCAAAGGTTCTTCTCCAGCAAATTTTGATTTGGGCTCAACAACTCAGAAACTTGGGGAGGATGATGATACTTTCTTTTGATAAAAAAACAACCATGTCATTATCAAATATCAAGCAAAAGCCAATCAATCATGTCTTCTTCAAGCAAAAGCCACTTAACCCATGTGCAGACCACCTGAAGATCACATGGGTCTCGGTGTCTCGACAACTTCTTCAAAGCAGCCCTTCGCGTGCAAATCCCGTGGGGAGGCCAATATCGAATGCCACCTCACAAATTCAATGCCACGTCACAAATTCAAGTGCTACAAAGGGTCAGCCTTCAAATGCATCTCGTGAAGAAATAATAAAAGAATTGTATTATATGTTGTATTATATGTTTATGTATCCATATGTGTCCAAAAGAGCCTTATAAGGCCAAACTTCAAATATTTTTAGCAAAAATTTAGGCAAAAAGTTCGCGAATGAACAGTGTCAAACAGTACCCCCAATAGTACCCTGTCAGCCAAACAGTAACCCCAACAGCACCACACAGTACCTATCGACATAAACAGTGCCAAATAGTACCAAACAGTGCCAAATAGTAAAATCCAAAACCCAAATAGTAAACCACTTCAAACTTTTCAAGATTCAAAATAATGTCGGTGCAATAACCAACTGCCATATGCTTTCATCGAGATGTTTCCGGATTTGAAAATGAATGAAGTCCGAAAATCTCTTAGATCCTTTACCTATAAATACCAAACCCAAACCTCAATTTAAGCAGAGGTGTTTCCACCCAAATAATCCCCTTTCTCCTTTCTCCACCTTAGAGGCAACTATTCATCTTCTCCCACTTTAGCCTTCATCCACCTTCCTTACCTTCCCTCTATAACCATCCCAACCACCCTCTCCCTTGAACCTCCGACCCCTGAATCCGACATCGGTCATGCCCAAACACTTGACTAGCTTCAGATTCCTCAATCCTTTGGCATACAATATAGTGGAAGCTTCTTAATCCCCAAGCCCACAGCAGTAAGACAAGTTAAGTTCTTGCAAACAGGGGCACGACCTCACCACCACCTTTAACCCACTCGAGAAGCCTCTTGTTCGTCGCCTTGCTAGAAGCAGACAAAGATCCTCCCCTCTCCAATGTTGGAGAGGAAGAAGCATAACCAAACACAATAGAAAGCGAGTGTGTGCTTGGTTCAGATCGAGAAGAGGTAAATCACCTCACCTATTCAAAAACCACATTCATCGAGTTAGTCCAGAGAGAGAGAGAGAGAGAGAGAGAGAGAGAGAGAGAGAGAGAGAAAGAAGTAGATGTCAAAAAACAGTAGAAATCAAGAATTGTAATGGTGGAAGAAAACCATTGGGATGCTCTCTCAGAAACGCACAATTCCAACCAAAATAGGTCAGAATCGAGAGGGATAAGGTTTTAACGTAGCTGCTTTCTGAACGGAATCACACGCTTATTGATGGTGGTATTCTAATCTAGTTTTCTCATGAACCAGATGCATGGAAACCATGTTTTCCTAACATGGCCTCAAAATGGAATCAGATGCAGCCTGAGAGAAAAATGAAATCTCTCTGAGGTATGACCAAATAATGATGAAGACAATACAAAAATTCATTAGAAGCTTATAGGATTTCAAAAGGAATACAATTTATAAAGTTAGGATAATAAAAAAGAGAATTCTAGGAATTAACACAATAACTAGTCTGAAGAGATTTTTTGATTAAGAGGGATTCAACAATCTTGAGAGAGAATAAAGGCTAGAAAAAAAAATAGCATGGAAAAGAGAAGAATCAAACCTCTCTTCTCACACTTAGAAATCATAGTCAACTCATGTAAGGCTTCAATAGGGTCTTCACCATAAAGAAAACAGAGCAAAGAAAAGTCCACAAAGAGAACAGAGAAGAGTAAGAGAAATTCCAAATAAACTACTGATAATAAGGGGCGGAATGTGGGTACTATTCTCCCTCTTAAGTTGACTAAATATTAATGCTCCTATACACTCTAAGACTATGACTTATTGACCAAGACAACAATAAAACTATCCTATTTTTTTTTGTTGGATAACAAGGGAAATTTATAAATGGGGGAGGTGGAGAAAACAATAAGAATAAGCAAGGGAAAAAAGAAGCAAGAAAGCAAGAAAAAAGGAGACTCCCATAAAAGAAATTATGAACTAAGATTGTAATCCTTCCTTAATGGGACCCGTGAATAAACCTTCTTTGGACACCCACTTTTAGCTAATCCTTTTGCCACCAAATTGGTCTCTCTTGGAATCCAAACGCACGAGATGTTAAAAGATGACACTAGAAAAAAACGCTTCTTTGATAAGATGGGAAAGCCATCAGGGGCCCGATTTGCCTTCTTTCATCCATCCAATAATGATTGTCGAGTCTCCTTCCACCATGAAAGGAATATGGAAATCGCCTCTAGAATGAATTAACCACAACCTAAATAGTAATGCCTTAACTTTTGCTTGAATATCATTCCCAACCCTAGAGGACTTGAAAAAGCCACCACACAAGCAATCGAGGCATTTGAAATTAAGCCACCACAACCAGATGGACCCGAGTTCTCCAAGGAACATCCATCAAAGTTTAACTTCAGTTCAACATCCATAGGGGGGACCATATGTGATAAATTTCTAGAATATGAGGAGCAGAATTGATGATGATTGGGAGATCCCTAATGAGATTATCAATGGTGATCCCTTGAAAAAGATCCTCCACAAACGCCCAATGAGCTATACGGATAGATATATAATCTATCAATTGATGGGGATTCCTTTTTTTATCATGAAAGATCCTTTGGTTCCATTCTTCCCAAATCAACCATATAATGGAAATACGTAGATATCTCTACAACATTTTCCTCCTTCTTGGCAAAAGGGGCAGAGGACCCATAGTTACGGGGAAGCTTCATACAAGGTTGGAAGCTCGCTTATTAAGAGGCTTGTTTGGGAGTAGAAGAAATTTAAGGAAATGAGTGAAAACCTCTAGAAAAGCGAATTAAAATGTCTAGAGAATCGACTGGAAAGTGATCAAAGAAACAATATTATATTTTATTTAATAGAAATCCTATGCTCTTAGCATTGAATAAAATATTATCTATGAGATTTAGTAGTGATTTTGTAAGGAGAAAAAAGATTTACTATTGAATTTCTTGTTTATATTATTTTATTTCAGTCCAATAAAAAAGATTCAAATCTGATGGTTTTTATGCAAGGTTTTCTATAGTTCGACTCTAAGATGTAAGTTATCTACGAAAAATCTTATGTATGATAAAATCTAAGATAAAGTTGGTCATACTAATTACAAGTGGTTTGCATATTGAGTTATGTATGCCATGATTCTTTGTTACCTACATAGTATAGCTTTTAGACTTTTTAGTACCTTTTTCAAGTTTATTCACTTTGTTGTACTATAGTTGAAATTATTGATTGTAACTTATAGTTATTTACTTTATCATTGTTTTTCGCTTCTCGCTTCCCAAAGATTTATTGAGCCTCGCTTCCTGCTTTTGCTTCTCGCTCTAGTAAATATGAGAGGACCAAAACCACAAAAGTTTGCAATATCCATGGGAACAGCTAGAGAGACACCAAACAAGTGAAGAAAATGACACCAAATCTCATGCACAAATATATAGTGAATAAATAAGTAGTTTACTGTTTCTCTATCCTAAAAGCATAGATTACAAACATGAGGAAGAAGGCACTATCCTTTCCGCCTGCATTAAAGCATATCACATGAATTCAAACATTTGTGGGCTATCTCCTAGCATAAAGCCTTAATCTTGGAGGACCTTGAATTTTTCATACTACTTTCGCAGGGAATGAAATATGGCGTTTTTAGAGGAAGGGAGTGCAAAATCATAAACTTTTTAAAGGAGGAGTAACTAAATAAGCCACTTGAGGAAAGGGACCAAATGCTAAAGTCATGAGCTGAAAGATCAATAAAAATATTAGCTAGGAAAAAAGAAAGAGAAGATGCCTCCATGATTTCAAAATCCCTCAAACCTCTATGAAGGCCTAAATCCCAAGTCAAATTGGAAGCAGAAGAAATATCATAATAGAAACAGGAGATTGATAATCCTTTCATGGAAAAAATTGAATAAATCCGAGGGAACTTTTGACAAAGCGGAATTTCACCCCACAACACATCGTCCTAGAATCTGATTTTGTCCCCTTTACCTGGATCATATCTAATATTAAAAGAGAATTTTTGAAAGATCTTGTTGATGTTCTTTCAAGGACATGAAATGGGCACTCTCCCATCACAGATGGTGTCCCACCCATTAACAAGAAGACCATATTTAATGGATATTACTGAATGCCAAAGACTTCCAACTTCCTAGGGAAACCTCTATAACCATTTTGCTAACAAGGCATCATTTCGAATCGACAAGTTACCTAGGGATGTTGAAGTATATTGATTTGTGTATGTTCGAACACCTTAAGGTTTTGGGAGAGTTGGTTAGTTTACTGTGAACATGGTATCAGAGCAGGTTGAAGTATATTAATTTGTGTATGTCCGAAGACCTTAAGGTTTTGGGAGAATTTGTTATTTTACTGTTAACATGGTATTATAGCAGGTTTTGGTTGCCAGTTCGAATCCCAGATGTAGTGTTGTGTGGACTCATGCCTAGCTCCCCAAGTGTGTACGTAGGAGAAAACACTATCCCTCTTGAGGGGGAGTGTTGAAGTATATTAATTTGTGTATTTCCTAACACTTTAAAGTTTTGGGAGAGTTGGTTAGTTTACTGTCAACAAAGACCCCCTTATCGACTGGCCTACACATAATTTCCCATTTTAACAATGAATTTTATTAAGAAGAGGGAAAAGAATTTACAATATATTGTGGTAATTCATTGGTGCATGAACTATTAAGGGAACATTAATTATAACAGTAGAAACATAAGTCATTGGATTAGAATAGGGAACATAATACTTGAAATTATTAACAATGGGCCATAGGAAAAACAAGAGAATAAACCTGATGAACTCACTTGCCAATATGATGCAAGAGAGAACTCACCTCTTGCATTGGCAGTCCATATGGGGGAGTCCCTTGATACATTCTTCAATATTGTATAAAATTAGAGTCATCACATAACTAGTGAAGCTCAATGGAATGAGGAGGGAGAGATTCACATATCATTATAGCTAATGATGACCCATATTTTTTGGGATAAATAATGATGACCCAGATTCAACCAACCAAACTCTCCCTCCTCACTCCATTGAGCTTCATCAGGTATGTGATGACACTAATTTTATACAATATTGAAGAATGTACCAAGGGACTCCCCTATATGGACTGCCATTGCAAGAGGTGAGTTCTCTCTTGCGTCATATTGACAAGTGAGTTCACCAGGTTTATTCTCTTGCTCTACCTATGGTCCATTGTTAATAATTTCAAGTATTCCCTTCCCTATTCTAATCCAATGACTTCTGTTTTCTACTACTATAATTTATGTTCCCTTAATAGTTCATGCACCAATGAATTACCACAATATATTGTAAATTCTTTTCCCTCTTCTTCTTAATAAAATTCATTGTTAAGCATCAAAAGAAAAATAAATTATTGCCTGTTGTCCCACAAAATTTGGAGTTTTTCTTGCCCACTTGAAAACCCTTGGGATATTCCCACATGACTTTGTAAGTCTTATTTCTGGGTGGAGGCTTGAGGGCCTGAACGAGATCGCGAAAGTTGTTTGGCTGTATCTTTCGGGAGCTATCTGCTGTACTTTTTGGAAGAAAAGAAGCAAAAACATCTTTGAGAACAAGATCTTCAACCTTATAGGTCTGCAGGGTACAATGCATAATTTTCTATGGGTTTGGTGTTCGATTACAGATGACCTAGATGAGCACTGGTGTAACACTCCACGCACACTTTGCATTCACAAATAGAACATGGATTGGAATTAGATGAGAAAGTGAGAATTGAACCTTAGGTTATGACCTAATTTATGGAAAAGGACTTAGAATGTGAGACAAATGTTTTAGACCCAAAGAGAATTTCAAGTATAGGGCTTCAACACGGGAATTTCGAGCGGTCGAAACTGATTTTGATTGGTCAAAAATCCCACCTTGAGCGATCGAGTATCACTAAAGGAAAATGAGCCTCAGGTTTTCAAAATGTCCCACAGCACGAGCGGTTAAAATAATTTGAGTGGTCAAAAATCATTTTGATTGGTCGAAACTAGGAATCCCGAAAAAAAATGCAAAAATTGAGGAGGATTTCCCCTCAAGGGAAAAACTGACCATGACATGTATATAACCTTAAATTAACCTAGTTTAGGCTTAGAAATACAAAATAAAAGAAAAGGGATCAACAAAAGGGAGAATTGGAAAAGGAGAGCTTTGTTCTCCAAAGGCAAGGTAAGCTTCCAAAAACCTTAGATCTAGGGATGAGATGGTTAAATTCAATAAGAAACTTCTTGAATTATGATGTTTAGATGATTAAGGATTTATTATATGAATGATTTACAAAGAAAGGGGATAAAGCAAAGGGAATTTTGGAAGATCCAGAGGATTAGATCAAGAGAAATCAAGGATTAGTGAGTTGACATACTTGATGTGCTACTCCTTTGCTTTGTTGTCATCTTCTTCATTGGTATTCTTCATTTTTATGAAATCTCAGTTTTTCACCACTTGATTGAAAGATATATGGAGTTTTGATGAGTTACATACTCTATTGGATTATCCCTTCTATTATCTTATCATTTGCTCTAGTAATTTCACTTGATGATGTGGGTGGATTATTAGATTTATTCGAATTCAGTCGTAATTCATGAAGGGACTATTCATTTCCTTGCTCTAGTATTGTGGAATCATTAAATTCTTAGGTCTTTTCTCTATCATTGGAAGTATGGGGGTTGAACCCATGTGAATTTGAACGGGAATAGAGATTTTATTTGATATGCTTATAATATGTCTTTAATCCCTTATATTTGCAATCTCTATTCATTGTATTGATGATCCTTGATTAGTTTCCCCAAATTTACAAGTTCCAAAACATGTCCTTCGATCTAATTCACATGCTTGTTGATTATCTTGATGTTCTCTGAATGCTTCTTGCATAAATATGCCAAATAATGATTGACCCTATGAATTCCATATTAGAACTTTAGAATCCATATGTCTTCATTGGGGATTCTTATTCATTTGGACATGAGGTTACACCGTTGTTTTGGTTTCATATACGAGCTTTGACAAGATGGACACCTTTTGTTTAGCATCCTCGTGTAGTAATATAAGCAATGGTTTCGACATATTATTTTGGACACGTGGATTTGATTTTACACCCTTGTTTGGGGGCATTTTAGCAGACAAAACCTTGATGACTTGGGGGATTTTTGCAGGCTATACCCTCATCCAGGGGAATTTTAGCAGACAACCCTTGATGCCCCGAGTGATTTTTGTGGGCTATACCCTTGATGCTCTTGGGGATTTTTGTGAGCTACACTCTTGATGTCTTGGGGGATTTTTGCGGCTAACATTGGTTTTTATGACCCCTTCAGGTATCCAATCACCAGGTCACATCAATAGGTGAAAATGACCCTATTGGCTCACCATTCTGTTATGTGATTTTAGATTTATTGGAGACCCTACATGGGTTATATGCTCTCAGATTTTTCGGAGACCCTACATGGGTTGATTTGTTTTGATTTCACTTGATTCGATTTGAAGAGTTTTGATTTGGAGACGCTACATGGGTTAATTTGTTTTGATTTGATTTGATTCGATTTGATGAGTTTTATTTCGGACCCTATATGGGTTGATTTGTTTTGACTTGATTTGATTTGATTTAATGAGTTATATTTCAGAGAATTTGGATTGATTCGATCCAATTAGATTTGATTTGATCCGTTGAGTTTTGTTTCGAAGGCCTTCATGGGTTATATGAGTTCGGAGACTTTATTGGCTTCCTTCAACCATGCAATGGGTTTGAAATCTATTAGTTAAGGTAGCCTACCTAAAAGATGCCAAAACTTACTTATGTATAAGTATTTTGAAGTAAGCACTCGCATTGCACGATATGCATTTCTATTATGAGTTGCACATTACAGGTTTCAACTATGATCACTTATTTGAGTTGGACTTTATAACTTACCCATGTTTTTAACAACATTTCAAATGGAGGCTAGTAGTCTTGTGTTTTTTGTAGGTTTTGGTTTGAGATGATGGATTAGAGGACAGAAGATCTTTAGTTTTGATTTCTTTGTATTCGGTTAACTTCTAGCACATCATGTATCTAATACAAGAGATTAAGTGACTATCATTTAGTAGACTTTGATACTTCTTTTGATGAGATGATGACTATTTGTAGACCTTTATGGATGGTCATTTTAGAGGTACTTAGTTCGATATACATAGATATTTGATGGATTGACTTATGAGTTTATTTCTGCTGCGTAGTTTAGTCTGATAGACTTATGTTTATTTTCTGTTGCACTTTGAGATTGATGGTAGTATACTTGTTAATAAGATTCCACTGCACTGTTTCAATATGTATATGTGGATGATCGATTTAGAGTAATGAAAAAAAAAATGAGAGGTAATAAAGAAGAAGAAGAAGAAGAAGACTCCAACCCCCAAATGTCACACCCCAAAATACGGGATGCCCGCATATATACATACATAGATTTGTGTACGGATTTTGGGGCATGACAACCAATGGGATTTGATTTGGGGAAGGGATAATATAATTTTTTGAGTTTGCTTTGTGGTGTCTTGCTTTGTGCGAGAGCCTTTTTGACTTTCCTTTATGGGTTGGTTCATATGCTTTTATTATTATTATTATTATTATTTATCTTGTTGCTTTGTTTTGGTAGGTTCACTGTCCTAATGAAATGATTCTACCATTTATCAAAAAAAAAAAAAAAAAAACACTAAAAGAGATTTCAAGATTCAAATGAATGTTTAAACATTACAATAGTATTCTTTTCTTATAAATAAAAACTAGTGATGCACTGAAGAATGATTACTCACAACATTTGTTTCAAACAAATTTATAGTGATGCAATACTAATATATACGAGGAAATATTGGCTATAAATTATGCAGGAAAGTCCACAATAGGGTTTGGAACTCACAAGGATTCCCTCGAGATCCTTTGAAGAATATGCATCAACAAGCTTCCCTCTCTCTCTTTTCTTGTATCTGCTCAAAATCCAAATTAAATTAAAATCAGTTAACAGCATAATAATTATCAGAGACATATTATATGCAAAATCTATAGCAAAATACAACACTAAAATGACTATTTAATGACCTCCCCTGTGGTCGAGTAGCCTTAACCACCATATCCTGATCCTCTTTAGAAGAACTATTCTCTGAGCCTACTTGTATAACATTTTTCTCATCATCTATTAAATACAATGATAATCCTTGTCAGACCATCTCACAATAGGTTGGACATATAAAATTATTTTCTTTTATTTACTTTACCTTCATGATCAGGCTCGGCTATTTTCTGCCATTTAAAAAACAAAAAAAATCATGTCAGCACGATCAAATATGTTGTATCTCATTCACAATTTCTAGAAAAAAAAAAAAAAACAGATAAAAAAGCTACCACTTTCAATCTTTTGAGAATATTGTCAAATTGTGCAGTGTCGAATGCCCAATTGTTATTAACCTTGTCTAAACCAACACCTATCAATAAGATTTGAACCAAATATTACACTAAGCACATTCATACAGCATAAAATAAGCTAACTTTGAATTAAACCAAAAAATAAATACACTCATTTAAAAAAAAAAAATTAAAAATTAAAAGGAAACCTGTCGTGTCTTGTTTGTTCTTCACTTTGACATATCCCTTAATTCCTTGCTTCTCTTTCCCAAGTCCTTCGCCTTCTTCCCATCCCTATATAAGAAATTCCCGACGAAAAATCGAATAAGCGAGAACAAATTTTGCAAAACTGGAACTTAAAGCGTACGAGAATCTCATTTTCAGCCGAAGCTTAAACAAACAAGATTTTACAATTTTTAGGTTTTCCCGAAACTTTCGAGTAACAGAGAAATTAAGAGAGAGAGAGAGAGAGACACACACACACACACACCATTTGTTTCATAAGGCGAAAGGCAGCGGACTGTCTAGCAATACCGACGAAGTAGAGAGGAGCTTCAGGCGCCGCCATGTCTTCTTCTCCCGCCGACGAAGCTCTGTGAACCAGTTCTCGGTGTCGGCGGGGAAGAGAAAGAGGAGGAAGATTGCGAGCGTGCCGGAGACTTAAAACCAAAAGAAAAGCTACTAGCATATATCATCAAGTTTTGTAGATTTCGTGTTTCACCCCATCAGATGCCAAGTTAATGGTCAATCTCTTTTCTACTTCCAACTGTCGCAACAGTGATAGAATGATCCTGACGGTTAAACAATTCCACTGCATAAGTAGACTGTAAGTATGGTCTCCAATTCACAGACTGATAGGGTCATCTACCATCAACCAGTCGTAAACCAAATCAGTTAAGACGGCGCCAACAACTCTCCAGAACTCTGCCCCGTCCCAATTGTTCACCATTTTGTTCCAATGGCCATGGCGTCTCCCGCCTCCGTCTCTGCAATTCCGGCCAAAGCCAACGGGAAACGGCTCTATTTTCATTCAATTTCCTCATCTCTTCGTCCCTGCAATAAAAGCAACAACGGCGATCTATCTTCTCGTCTTGTCTCCTCGTTTCCTGGACCTCTCCGTTCAACCAAGAGCCCCTTGATGGCAGCTGCAGCCACTGCTATCGAAGTTGAGGAAGAGACGACTTCGGAAAATCTAACTAAATCTCTGCCTTTCCGAGTTGGTCACGGCTTTGATCTTCATAGATTGGAGCCTGGATACCCGTTGATCATCGGTGGAATCAGTATCCCTCACGATAGAGGCTGTGAAGCTCATTCCGATGGTAATTTGGGCGTTTTGGTGAATGATTTTGGTTGCTGAGTTTATGATTTGAAGGTATTTTAGATTGAAGTATCTAGTAGTTGTTGTTGATTGTTATTTTTGTTGTTGTTGGAGGTGACGTACTGCTTCACTGCGTGGTTGATGCGATTTTGGGGGCATTGGGACTTCCGGACATCGGGCAGATCTTTCCAGATAATGATCCTAAATGGAAGGGTGCGGCATCTTCCGTGTTTATAAAAGAAGCTGTGAGTTTATTAGTAATCTTGATGTATTAACTGATTTGTCTCTGACGTAGTTTAGGGGTTTAATTTATGACTTGATTCTAATTTCATTCGATCTTTTCTATTTCTCACTAATATTTTAAGCTTTAAGTACGTTGTTTAGATGAATTACACTGTTTATTTGCATTCTTTTGTAGTTTGTTAGGCATGTGGTAAATAATTTCAATATTGTTTTTATGTAAACTAATTTGTACATCTATGAAGATGCCATTTTGCTTCACTGTTGAAGTCTTCATCCATGCAGGATCAAATTGCAACCTCACCTGCTAAGTTACCAACCATCTTGATAATATTGTGCTTACATTTACAGTGATGGGCTCTACCTCTATATTGTCCAGATGTTGAGGGACAATAGATTGATACGATACTGTATCTTGGTACTGTTGTAATAAGATAAATAGTAAAAAATAAGAAATATTGAAAAGATTAAGAATAAGATTGACCCACATCGAGGGTGGTCTTTCTCCTTCAACACTTCTTAATTCTTCCAAGCTGATTTACAAGTACTTAGGACCTCCAATTTATAATGATAAGAGGCTTATTCAAATTCAAATAAAGAGAACAAAAAAGGTTATTAACTACTTATAGGAAGACTGTAACAACTAATTGATGAGATTCAATCAGTTCCTCCATTAGTTGACAAATCTTCTTATTATGGCTGAATGGTTAGAGGAGGTGATTTCTTGCCAATATAGCCTAGGCGCACTTAGTAGGAAAGATTATCAATTATTTTCAAATTGGTGGTTGGTGCATAACATTCCCTCCCCCTTAAAAAAATCTCTTGTCCTCTAAGGGTTGAAATTGAGAATCGTTAATCATGGGTGCAATCACCTCCTTCTCATTGCAATTGTAGCAAAGGTTCTTCCAACGACGTTCTTGAACTTCTGATGGTGTTAATCTCTTGGCAGCTAAGACCTCTTCTTCAGGTGTAAAATGAGTAATGTTCGAGCCTTCGGACACACCAGTGACAATATATCTTTGTTGGACCTAGACCGACTCTTCATGGAGTGAAGCTAGTTGAAAAGTTTGGACAAGTGAGGTAGGTTATGAGATTTTCACACTCACACGAACATCATCACATAATCCAAAAATAAAGCATTTGATCAAGAAAGATTCGAGTAGTTGTGAAGTGCGATTGCCAACCCTTCAAACTGAGATTGATATTCTTTCACATTCAAGGTTTGGCATAATTTAGAGAGTGCCCTTCCTTGCCCTTCACTCTCAATCGGGCCATATCTAACGCATAAAACCCAAGTGAATTGGGGCCATGTCATCTCACTGATCGTCTTCTTTATCCATTAATACCAAGGGATGGCATTGCCGGTGAGGTAGATGGATGCTAAATTCACCATTTGATCGTCTGGTATGTTGTTGAATTCTCAAAATTGTTCAGCCGTATATACCCATCCTGTAGGGTCATCACCATTGAATTTTGGAAAGTCAAGTTTGATTGAATGATGATATGATGGGGTTTGTTGTGGGCCCATAGACTCCTCAGTGTTTCTCGGTGGTTCATTATGCTCGTGTGGGCTAGGACTAGTATGGTGAGAACGATTTCGATTTGAATTTCATCGCCTCTTGCATTTGTTGCACGAAAGTGGCAACTTGCTCGAAATGCTGCATCATCTCAATGAACTGGTCATGGAGTTTGTCAACTTCTTGGGCAAGCTCTGCATTGGTTACCATTTTTTTTTTTAGGATGAAGGACTCTGATACTAGTTGATATGATACCATATCTTGGCACCATTGCAATAAGATAAATAACAAAAAAATAAGAAAAATAGAAAAGATTAAGAATAAGATTGACCCACTTTGAGGGTGGTCTTCCTCTTTCAATACTTCTTAATTCTTCCAAGCTGATTTACAAGTACGTGGGACCTCCTATTTATAATGATAAGATGCTTATTCAAATTCAAATAAAGAGAACAAGATAGGTAATTAACTACTTTTAGAAAGATTGTAACAACCAATTGACGAGATTCAGTCAAGTTATCCATTAATTGACGAATCTTCTTATTATGGCTGGATGGGTTGAAGGAGGTGATTTCTCGCCAATTTAACCTGGCCACACTTAGTAGGAAAGATTATCAATTCTTTCCAAATCGGTGTCTGATGCATAACATAGATGATGTAGAAGCATTATCACAAAATATTCTTGTAGGCCCCCACCCTCCTGTTGTCCTTTAACAACAACATCATCACCCAAGCCTTGTCCCAATTGTTTGATGTCAGATAGATAAATCCTGTTCACCATTCCACTCTATTTGGGATCTAAATTTGGTCAAGGTTGGGTGAGCATTGGATTTCAGCTGCCAACTTGATGTAACCCTCATTTTTTTCATATGGGCTTCGGACCAGCAATGCAGGGCAAAACCTTGAAACTTGCTGAGGTATGTTGCCCTTGACAACATGCTTTTTGCATTCTACCAAAATAATGGGGAAAAAGTTTGGTGTTGTATGCACCTCAACAAATCACATTTAGTTTGTTTCCTGAAAGCTATTATATCCAACATGCTTTCTATCTTGATGTCTGTAGCCATTCCCATAACCTGGCCTTTATTATGAAACTAACATAATTAATTGTGAATACTATTAGCAGACATCTAACAAAACTACTCCTAACCTTTCTTTTTCTTTTACTAAAATATGCTTAACAACCACTTATAAAATTGAAAGTTTATTGTTTCCTATGCTTCTGTCAGGAACCTCTTTAAATATGGCTGTTGCTCCTTATTTACACAGACTTGGTTCATCTTGCAGTTTACACATGTTATTCACTTTAGTGGTTTCATGCTTTAGGAGGAATCATTTGTATTGGATGTGTTGTTTCCAGTGGACGAGTTGGAATTAGTCACAGTATCATGTCCTAATCCCGAGGGTACAAGTGGAAGTTTATGTTTTTAATCACAATTTCATCGCCCCCCCCCCCCAGAAATTAAATATGTTTCAATCATAGGAATTAAATAGCCTATGATAATCAACACCTTTTTATCCCTCTAGTGAATAATGAATATCGCGGAAAAAAAAGACAGGGAATTACATGGGAAATGAATGGGAGGGAGTAAAAAATACAGAGGGGGGAGAAGGGGTGGATGATCCTGACTTGTAAGATTGATGGCTTGGATGAGGGTTGGTTGTATCCAGAGTTCTGTTTTGTACCATGAACATTTGAGAACCTTTTCATTTGGGAGAAAGGTTTTCTACTTAGATAATGCCAAAATGGAAGTCTGCATAGATGGAACCTTTGTCTTGTGGCAGTTGTGGTGTTGGATTCAATGGGGGGCACCTTTTTCGTCACCCACTCTGTTATGAAAAAATGGATCAAATTCGGTTTAATGACAAGGTGAAACAAAACAAGAAAACAGAAACATGAAAGAACAATCAGACAGAACATAAGAATTTGTGTGGTTCAGCAAGATTGCTACATTCACGGGCAAAGACAATCAAGAAACTTCCATTATAATGAGGATTACAAGTTATAAAGAATTCTCTAAAAAACCCCACCAAAATCTCTCAGAAAACCCTCACAAAATCCTGCACATATGTATGTATGTATGTATGTATATTATTAGGTTGTATTTGTTTTTCAAGACTTAAATTTATAAAATTTTGTATTAGGTACAACTCAATAAATCAGATCCATAAATTTATTATATACATTTTTCAAGACTTAATTTTATAAAAAATTATGTTAAGCACAACCTAATATATCAAATCCATATATTTTTCAAGACTTAAATTTATAAAAGTTTGTATTAGGTGCAACCTAATAAATCGGATTCATAAATTTATAAAAATTTGTATTAAGAACAACTAATTTGTATTAAGAACAACTAAATAAATCAGATCCATAATTTATTTTTCAAGACTTAAATTTATAAAAATTTGTATTAAGCATAACCTAATAAAATAGATCCATAAATTTATTTCATTTATTTTTCAGGACTTATATTTATAAAAAAATTTATTAGGCATAACCTAATAAATTAGATCCATAAATTTATTTCATACATTTTTATGACTTAAATTGATAAAAATTTGTATTAGGCACAGCTCAATAAATCATACCTATAAATTTATTCTACATTTGTAAAAATTTGTATTAGATACAATCTAATAAATTAGATCCATAAATTTATTTCATACATTTTTCAAGATCTAAATTTATAAAAATTCATATTAGGCACAACCCAATAAATCAAATCCATATATCTTCTAAACCTTAAATTTATAAAAAATTTGTGTTAGGTACAACTCAACAAATCATAATCATAAATTTATTCTATATATCTTTCAAGACCTAAATTTATAAAATTTGTATTAAGCATAACCCAATAAATTAGATCATAAATTTATTTCATTTATTTTTCAAGATTTGAATTATAAAAAATTGTATTAAACACAACCCAATAAATAAGGTCCATAAATTTATTTCATACATTTTTAAGGCCGAAATTTATAAAAAAAATCTATTAAGCACAAACTAATGAATTAGATACATAAAAAGCTGTCACTAGATATGTGATTTCCTTTGAACCAAAACTCCCCCACTTGACATTTAGTGGAAAGAAAAAAAGAGTACTTATGGGTTGTCGCCATGACCTTGCCATGATCTTCGCCTGACCTTGCCATGACCTTGCTTGACCCCACGACCTTTGCTGTTATTCACCATGAATCTCGACTGCTGGGTCCTCACCTAACTTCACCGTGACCTTCTGCATACCTGAACTGTGTCGTTCATGAACTACCCTTACCATGACCTGGTTGGAAATTGTTTGACCTATGCATTCCCTCACCTTGATCTTTGCCATGTCTTCGTTAGACCTTGGTTAAGCCCTAGCTTGTTGCCTAAACAGTGCCTGACCTCAGACCGAAATATGCCAAATCCAATCTATGTTTTTTAGCCTTTCTTGCCTGATCTGAGGTTCCACTTCTTGAACCGCCTTGAGTTTTTTCCCAGATCCCATGACTGATAGCCAGAAATTTCTTAAGCCTAAAAAAGTTCACTAAGTTCCGATTCCATGACTCCCCCAACTCCAAGATCTCAGAGGTTGGCAAAAGATCTATCATTCTCTCTCAGGAGGCATCCGTTTGGCTCATGGCCTATCTCCTTGATGTAGATTTCTCGGTTGGCCATTTTTGGCATAAAAGGAGGGAACCTAATCGCTCCATCCTCCTGGAAGTGTGAAAAAAGAAAAACAGGATGGATCTATGCTTGAGTTGGCCTATGCTTGTAAGCCAATTCTACTGTATAAATGGATCCCTTCTGCTAACCACTTTGACTTTCAGGCAGTTGACTAAAGTTGTTGGTTAGGTCTCATGGGTCTTCCTTTTCATCTCTTGAACAAAGACACTTTTTCGATGCTGAGAGATATGTGTGGGGGCTTGTTACGAATTTCTAAAGCTACTTTGATGCTACAAGACTTAACTAGGGTGAGGATTCGTGTGCACACGACAAATCTTGCCGATATTCCACAAGTCCTTCATATCAAGGAGGGGGGGTGTTCATTATCACATTTGGGTGGTGATATTAGATGAACCAGAGGGTGCATAGGACTTCACTAGTCCTGTATCTTTTCCTTCGATGGGGTTGGCAGGCCTCTTACGAAAGGTGGGGGTGGCGATTCGGCTGAGGAAGACAATGGTGGGGTGTGGACATGTGTTCGTTATAGAACAAAAGGGAAGTCTGTGGTGGTCCCCTCTGCAGTGCCTGAGGATATAGAAGTCAACGATAGTGACGATTTGAATTTCGAAAAAGCCAAGGGCCTTGGTTCCAACACCTTGCATGAATGGGTTTCCCGCCTTTGGTGTTGAGGCCAATGTAGCTATTAGATTGGACTTTGTTCAAGGAAATAGGCTCCCCAACTGATTATCTTTAAAGTAGCCTTCGTCAAGCCCATCAACGAGTGACCTAAAACAGGCCCGCAACATCAGTAAAAGTCCAGCGATCTAGAAGCGTATAGAAGGCATTGTGCAAGTCTCACTTTTGCCTTCGCTTCTGATCAAAAAGCTCCAAGGGCATTAGGCTTCGCAACAAAGAAAACTTGAGGATTTCGCTAACACGCTTGGTACGCAACCTGTAAGAGCCAGCTCACCTTTACGGGATCCTTCCCTTATTCTTCCTTCTCCTATGCTGGGGGATCCATCCATTTTGGGGCCTTTTGTGCCTCATACGACATACGATAGGGATGGTTATAGGTTGAACTCTTCATTGCATCCTTCTTCAAGGCCATCAGTGGGTACGTTCTCCTCCAAGAAAGATCTTGAAGGGTTAGAGGCCAGGAGGATTTGTCAATAAATGCCATTGCAGCCACATAGTCAAGGAACCCCCATTTCTATAGAAAATCAATGGCTCTTTTGGATGGGTCGGATGGTGATTCGGATGATTCTTTGGGATCTTGCTCGGGCATTGGTAACATCATTCTTTCTCGCTCCCATAGGTGTTTGGATGAGGGCAATGCAGCAGATTCTTATATACTTAATTGGCTGTATGATGCTCACGAGGGTCATTCTCCTTCTATTGCTAATGTGGAATTTGAATTTGGTGAGTTTACTATGAAAGGAACTCTCCAACATAGGTCTTGTTCTAGCCTGATCATGTCTCGGGTACACACCTTGTGGCAGGACTTGGCTCTGGCCTTCCTTCTCCAGGTATGCTTGAACCAAGCTCCCTTTCAATTAAATCTCTTACTGAACTCTCTCGTTTTAAATCTCTTGCTGTACTCTCTCCTCTTAATTCCCCCTCAGATCCTACACTTGCATGTTGTCACACCATGTCCCCCCACTGTCAGTCTGATTTGCAAGAGTTGTGTAATTCACAGATGTTGGGGAATCGACAGGAGGGTCCTGGATTAAATGGTGAGAACATTGGGTTTATAACCGATATGATCATAAAAGAAGTGTTGGACTCCTTGGTTTCTTGTGTTCATAATATGGTTCATGATATGGTTCTACAAGTGGGAAGAGAAATTCAGAACATGCAACTTGACCACCCCCCTAAAACTAGTGATC
Organism: Platanus orientalis; assembly: GCA_025762735.1. Lineage (NCBI taxonomy): Eukaryota > Viridiplantae > Streptophyta > Magnoliopsida > Proteales > Platanaceae > Platanus > Platanus orientalis. The sequence continues at coordinate 2,452 of JAOXJP010229842.1, read as the reverse complement.
CCCCATAAGAGTCTAAGGATCACCTTGTCTGAGATTGTGAGGTTAACCAGCTTGAAAAGGACTTGGGAATCAAATCTACTCCTTTGGTTCCAAGGAGCGCTAGGAATAAAGGTATACTGCGAGAGTTGGACAATCTATCCTCAGGCATAAATTATAGTCACTCGTCTTACTCAAAAGGTTCTAGGCTGGCTAGGGGATCTAGAAGCAGGGGATCTAGAAGTTATCAATGAAGATTCTATCCTAGAATGTATGAGGTCTTGGCAATGCAACTAAAAGAAGATTAGTTAAGGAGTCATTGAAATTGGCTTAAGGGGAGATTGTCATGTTATAGGAAACAAAACTTAAAGAAGTGAATCAGAAATGGGTTAGGAGTTTTTGGGGATCCAAAAATAAAAAATTGCATTATCTTCCATCAATTGGGGCTTTGGGTGGACATGTCATCATTTGGAACGAGGATTTGTTTGAATGTCTCCCATCTTTGTCTGGGGCTTTTTCCTTCTCCATTAAATTCCATAATAAGTCAAATGGTGTCATGTGGTGCTTAACTTCAGTCTATGGACCCATGCACTCTTTCGAAAGGGAGGATTTTTGGTTGGAATTATCTGACATTAAAGGTCTCTGGGGCATTTCTTGGAGTATTAGGGGGGGGCGGATTTCAATGCTATAAGATTCTCATAGGAAAAGAGAAGGGGTTCCAAAATTACCAGAACAACGAGGGGCTTCAATGGTTTTGTTAGTGAGTGTGGACTTACGGATATTCCTCTCTTAAATGTTGCCTATACTTGGTTGAACTTTTTGGACATTCTTGTATGTAGTAGAATTGACAAATTCTTATTCTCATGATTAGGAAACTCTATTTGGCCTTCCTTCTCAAAGTGCTCTTCCTTGAATATCTTCGGATCACTCTCTTATTCTACTCCATCACATCATTCCAAGGAGAGGTCTTTCACCATTCCACTTTGAGAATATGTGGTTGAATCATCCTACATTTCATGACACGATTACCTCTTGGTGGCCACTTTTGAGATCACATGGATGGTCTGGATTCAGAATAATGAAGAAATCACAATAACTTAAAAGGAAGTTGAGGATATGGAATAGAGAGGTTTTTGACAATATTGAGGAAACCAAGAACAATATTACCCTTGAGTTGGATCTATTGGACAGACTTGAAGAGTCTAGAACCTTGGTGCCTTTTGAAAGGGAAGAAATGATGAAACTGAAATTGGATTTAGAAAAAGTGATAAAATATGAGGAAAACAAGTGGAGACAAAAATCCAGGTGCAACTGGTTCAAAGAAATGGATGGCAACACTAATTTCTTCTATAGATTGGCTAATGCGAGAAGGAATCGAAATCATATCAACAGGATTATTTGGGATGGAATTGAAACTGAGGACCCTGATGTGATAAGAGCAAGCTTTTGTTCAATACTACACTGGATTATATGGCTCAACTTTAAATCCATGTAGACAGCTGGATGGGTTAAATTGGGATTGTTTGTCTAATGCATAAGTGGAAAATTTGGAAAGAAGATTTGGGGAAGATGAAATTCATAGTGCAATCATTGATATTGATGATGATAAAGCACTAGGGTCAGATGGTTTCACAATGACTTTCTTTAAGAACTGTTGGGATGTGGTAAAAAATGACATTCTTCTTGTCCTCAATGAGTTTTTTGAAGGGGATTTTTTAATAAGTGCATGAATTCTACCTTCATTGCCCTCATTCGGGCCTAATTGGGCTAAAGGATTTTAGGCACCGGTCACATTATTGTGGAAGGAGATTTGACAATTGTGATTAGTTGGTTGAAGAATGCTAGAAAGGGACCTTGGAGGATTGCATATCTCATCAAGGAAGCAGTGTTTTTTGCATCTTCTTTGAACATCTTGTTTACATGGATTCCAAGAGAGGCATATTCAGTGGCGGATGTCTTAGCCAAAAAGGGCATCAATAGGGAATTTACGGTTATGGGTACCCTTATGGATGTATCATGGGAATAGTATTGTATGACGGACCTATTAGTGAAAGGTCCCCTATTTCCCTTCTCTCTCTTTCCTGTTTCTTTCTTTTGCTTATCTCTTACATATTTTTTGTACTTTGTCTTTTGTCTTCCATCTATCTATAAAGCCCAAGTTATTCAGTAAAAAATAAAAAAATAAACCAGATCCATAAATTTATTTCATTTATTTTTCAAAACTTAAATTTATAAAATTTTGTGTTGGGCACAACTTAATAAATCAGATTTAATTGCATTAATATTATTTATTTGTTTATTTTTTGTAAATATTTATACTAACGATCAATAGTTTATTGTTAGATTTATACAAATTTCCCTAATGTTGTTTCAAACAATGGAATCGAACTGACTTACCTGGTTCAGACCCGTTTTTGGGTCTTTTTCTCACGCTTTATTGCGATTCCAGGTCATGCGATGCCTTCCCCTTCCTGTC